>CM021103.1:421613626-421849039 GCA_007115665.2 Sequoiadendron giganteum | reverse complement strand
ATCAGATTGTGCATCAACTTCCGCAACCTGAATCTAGCCTCAGAAAAGGATAACTATCATATACTTTCATTAGATGAAGTGTTGCAGATAGTAAATAGCTCTCAGATGATGTCCTTCCTGGATGGATATTCGGGCTACAATCAGGTCATGGTATAATATGAAGATCGACACAAAAAGGTGTTCACCACAAAATGAGGAACCTTCGCTTATAGACGAATGCTATTTAGACTAGTCAATGCTAGTGCTACCTTCCAGCGCGCCATGGATATTGCTTTCAAGGACTTGATCATCAAGTGCATAATCATCTACATGGATGATTTGACAGTGTTCTCAAAGTAGCGGGGTAATCATGTCACTGACCTATACAAAGTCTTTCAGAGATGCCACAAATTCGGGGTTTCCCTTAATCTGAAGAAGTGTATCTTCAGTGTCACTGAAGGGAAGCTCCTTGGACATGTCCTCTCAGAGAGGAGAATCTTTATTGATCCCAGGCGTATCCAATCGATCATGAAGATTCAGCTACCAGACATCAAAAAAGAATTAAAATATTTTTTTGGAAAGATCAACTTTGTTTGTAAGTTTATCACAGGCTTCGCGGAAATTGTCAAACCACTCAATGCTATGCTAAAGCAGGACACCAAGGTCAAGTGGACCCCAGAAGCAAAGCAATATTTTGGGGAAATTAAGAAGGCGATTGTTGACGCCCCTATGTTGGTCAGACCCAACTACCTGAAGCCCTTCTACATCTACTCATTTGCTTTAGATCATTCATGTGCTAGTATTTTGACATAGAAGGATAATGAAGGGAGCAAACATCCGATCGCCTTCATGAGTACCCCGTTGAAAGATGTCGAGCTACGTTATCACAATGTCGAAAAACAAGCCTATGCCCTTGTTAAGGGGGTCAAGAATTTCAAGCATTATATCTTGCGCAACAAAGTGTTTTCTATAGTTCTTGACCCCATGATGAAGACATTGCCCATGCAGAATGAGCTAGGAGAACGAAGGGCAAAATAGATCGCATTGCTGAGGAGTACGATATGGAAATCCATCCAATGAGGCTGGTGAGAGGGCAAACACTTTACAAAATGATGGCAGAAGTAGTTATTGAGGCTGGGCCCGAACTCACAGTGCAGCAATACCAGCTGGAGGATGTCTCTCCAGGGGAATGGTACGATGACATAGTGTATTATCTGTTGAATCATAAATGTATGCTTCATATGTAGGGAGTCCAAAGGCGAGCCCTTAGATTGAAAAGTAGCAATTACATGTTTCAGGGCATCATATTGTACAAAATAAACCATGAGGGTATCTACTTGAGATGCCTTGGTAAAGAAGAATTTTATTGTGTTCCCAGGGAGTTCCATGATAAGTTCGGGACACGTAACAGTTCTGGTTTATCAACTACGCATCAAATATTGATAGTTGGGTATTAATTGCCCACAGTTTTCAAGGACGCTCATAGTCATGTCCGCACCTGCCACGTATGTTAGACCGCTGCCACCTAAGAAAAGAATGTTGATGTCCTGTTGTAACCTATTTTGGAGGTAAGGCCTTTCGCGCAGTGGGGTCTCGACTTCATTGGTCTGGTAATCCCTCCATCATCTACTAGACATAGGTACATTCTGAACACTTCCAATTACTGTACTAGGTGGACAGAAACAATCGCTTGTAGGTAATGCACAACTAAAGTAGTAACTAATTTTTTGGAAATATTTATTTTAAATTGCTTTGGTTGTCTTTATGCGCTGGTATGTGATAGTGGTCTTGCATTTGCTTCGTTAAAATTCATGGGTTGGGTCTTTGATTATGGTATCGCCCTTAAGTTTTCCTCCAATTATTATCCTCAAGGCAATGGTCTTGCTAAGTCAACCAATAAGAACTTGATCACTATGATCAAGAAGTTACTGGATAGGACCAAGGACTAGCATACCTATCTTTCTTTCGCCCTTTGGGTAGATCATACCCGTCACAAGGCTACCCTTCGAGATTCCCGTTACCACCTCATTTATGGCTTGGAGCCCATTTTCCCCATACATTTGAGAATCCCTACCCTCCAGTTCATTAACTATTTTTATGAAGGGGGAGACCACAGAGAAGCTCGCCTTGCTAAGCTGCTACACCTAGAAGAAGTACGAGACCTTGCAATAGAAAATTTTGCCAAACATCAGGGCATAGTCAAAAGATGGTTCGACTACCGAGCCAAAATTAAGGCCTTCCACATTTTCGATCTGGTCCTTTATTGGGACAAGGCCCATGAAAAGAAAGGGGGACATAACAAATTCGACAAGCTTTGGCTTGGCCTCTTTCAGATTGTTGAAATCTTTGGAGATAATGTTTTTCATTTAAAGACTTTGACTGGTGAAGATGTCTCGTTTCCTATCAACGAGTAGCACCTTAAGCATTATTTCCAGGCCTAAGCTCTTCTAGAGATATTCGTGTAAATACATGTACATAGGTTAGGATAGGTTTCTCTGCTTTTTCCTTCTATTTTGCTTGTTTCAAGACAGTTTTTGTTTTGACCTTGGAAGAGTCTTTGTATTCTGTTGTGGTGGTCGTGCTTGGCTCGATAAACGGTTTTCCCTACTCCCCACTCTTGCGTTGTTCTCCAGATAAGCCTTTACTCCCTATTACTAATCTTTGAAAGCCCCTAAGAATTTGTTTTCCCCTTTTCGAACTCTGAACTAATCTGGGATGGCGTCCCATTTGAATTTCCTGCATCTATCATGGAACACACAGAAACACATTTTAAACTTTTCGAAGAATCGTACGGTGATAAATGAGAAGGCTGGATAAGTGAAAAAACTAAAGTATTATCTAGTGACCACTGTGATTCCCAAGCCCATAGTGAGCTTCGATGCTTACATGGTTGAACAGAAAGAAAAAGAAACTGCTGCAAAAAAATATCAAATGAAAAGAATAGACAATATAAAGACAACAACCATATGGGTCTACGAATATCTCTACCAAGGCTATGGATGCCTGGCTGGCAGTAGATATATGTTTGTGGGGTCACAACAACAACTCCATCGAGGCTATGGATACCTGACTGGCAGTGGAGCAATGACCAGGTTACTTTTGGGGCTAGGTGAACTACATAGCTTGTCCTTCCCGAACAATAGTTGTCCATGCTATCTCTGAGGAAAGGAAATGAACTCACCAAGAACACACCTCCATGATGATGTCACAGCGTGATTCAATCTCACCTTCCTTAACTTGCTCTTACTTGAACCTTGAAAATCAACTTTGGTGTGCGAAACCAAAGATCATGGGTTTGGAATGAATATTTATCTTTAGAATGCTGAGATCATTCTCCCAATGGAGTCGCCATTTGTTGAGCCTCTTGCACACACGCCCTGTTCGGAACGGGGACCCTCTCTTTCCTTTTGGCTTGTCGGGTCCTTTTTTGCTTTGCCTCATTTTGCGTGCCCCATTTTGGTGTCCTCGATGGTCAACATGTTCTTAAAAGTCTCATTTAGGGTTGACCTAATTTTTCCCCTTTGAAAATGCTAAGTCTTAGGCCCTTTCGGGTTTTCTCTGTTAGTTGGCCTTTCTGACGTCCGTGGAACCCTCTGGGCCTAGACCCTCAAGTTTCCCCTCTTGGGTTTCCCTTTTCGGATTTCTCTTTCAGTTCGCCATTCCATATGGCCAGTGGTTGGTGTGTGCCTAGCCTTTGGACCCCGGTGCCCTGATAGGCATCTGAATCACTTGTTAAACTTGGCAATTGCACTCGTGACTTTCCTTCCCTCGAACCCCAACCCTCGGACTTCCATCTTCGGGCCGCCGTCTTCGTTTCACCATTTCCAGTGGCCATCCTCTGATGTCTTTCCAAACCTTGAACCCCAGAGTCCTATTCATTGTTTTGATTACCTTGGTAGATTTTCAAGCGGTTATGCCCCAACGTCTTTCCGGACCTCGGACCCTGATTCTCCCGCCGCCGTCCCGAAATTTGAATTCACCTACCTAATCTGGCGTACCAAGCATTTATTAAGGCATTAATTGCACTTGGGGGCTATTTAAACAAGTTTTGGCTTTTCATTTTCACATGTCAGGAGTAATCAAAGATCCCAGTGCCACCTCAGCAATTTCCTCCTCTATGCTTGGATTCCATCTTCATCGTTCTTCAAGGATTCGGTCTTCTGCTGCTTCGAGCCCTCAAGGTAGGATCGCTGTCTCCTTGCCTTTCTGCTTCTTCCTCAAAATCTTGGGTCAAACTAAGTCAAAAGTAAAATAAAACTTAAAATCTAGTAGGATGGTCCCTTAATATGAAAACCCACAAGTTAAAAAATTCAAAAACAATCATTTGAGAGTTAAAATAAAAAATCGGAACCTCCTTGTCCCGTCGCTATTCTCCGGAGTGGGTGACTGCACTGTCCAGGCCCGAGCCTTGCTCTAATCATGACTTTAACTTATAAAAATTTTCTCTGACAGCGAATTTCCTCCCGGGTTCCAACCCCTGGAATTCCCTGACCATTTCATCATTCTAAACGATGGCTTCGCTCCATCCTTTCGGCCCCTAGACTCCGGTAATGCAAAGTCTACCTCATACTTTTCACGAAAATCAAATTCGAAGTCGCCTCTGAACCCCAGCCCTCAGACTTCTTTCCATGGGCCGCTGTCTTCATTTTTTCATTTCACATGACCACTACGGGACATATTCCCGGCTCTCGGACCCCGGTTCACCTTTCGCTCCACATGATTTTAACAGGGAAATGAAACATCCAAACTTCACTCGGACCCTGGCCTCTAGAATTCTGTGTTGCTTTCGTCGTCCTGAACAGCCGAACCTCACTGCGTTTCTGGACACCGAGCCTCGAACCTCAATTTGTCGCTAGACGTTTTGCCAACTGCCAAGCCTGGCTGGGGTCTGATCTTTTGGACTTCCATCTCCAGAATTTCATTCGTGTTTCACCGTTTCACACAACTATCCCCGGGCAACTTCTCGACCCCTGCGACGTGAACTCTGGAGCCCACCTCCCAGGATGTCGTTTGCCCTGCGTTATTTCAAACAGCCAACCCTGGATGGCTTTCCTACAACTAAGGCTCGAATGCCAAAATGATGGCTCAAATGGCCTCCAAATTGAAAATGGACCTTCTTTCACACCCCCCCCCCCTTTATTGAACAAATCCAGGATTGAGAAGAGTCACTAGGAGCACCTTGCCTTGTTTGCCCTTCCAAACAATATTCTGCGAGGGGAAGTCTGGCCCTTAGGGCTCGGGTCACTTGTTTGCCTTCCAATGTTATTATTATCAAGTGTTAGACTTTTCTTAAATGAATGTTGTGGATCTAACCTTAATTTGCAGGGATATTTTTTAGGCTACGTTCTCATGTTAATGTTGCTAACTCCTGTCTCTCTGTGCAAGATTTATGGAATCTGGTGCAGAGGCCTCTGGGATGGCCAAGGACAAAGGGAAAAGAACCGCCAAAGCCCCTTGAGGCAAAGAAGATAAAGGTCAAATGAAATATCAATTCCATGGGACACCCTTGCGTTCCAAGATCAAAACTAGTTGGAATAATATCACAGACACCAATATCAGAGATGTCGATATTGATGATTTTACATGAAGAGTAAGAATATACTTGAAGATAGATAATGCAAAATTGATCAGAGGCAATAGGCTTGCCAAGGCTGCAGGTTTCCCACCCACCTTAGTGGCCCCCGAACTGGTAATAGCATGTCGGGAGGCATACCAACTTGAAACAAGGACCATCATGGACAGGGATGGCAACATTCTGGCTGATATGTCCCCTCTCGGGATAACTAAAACCTTCCACATCCCTCCCTTTGAAAGCATGGAGACCCCAACCATTTAGGAGTGCAAAGCATTATAGGATCAGGATCCTTTAAAATTCAAGAAACTGATCAACCAATATTGGTTGAAAGATAGGCGGGGCAGTGCTGCCAAAGTCCCTCAAGAGATCTACCACAACGATTTCTTCAAAGACTATCACAACCTGGTCACCCTACTAAGTAGAGTAATGGGCCTTCCTGTTGCAGCCTTCTTCCAGGAGTGGATGCTATATTTTGTTGAACAAATTCTCCATAGGGATGACACTGCATTCTATTGGGGGGAGATAATTAGCAATTGCTTTCATGAGCAATTCGTTAATGTGAAGAAGACATCCAAGTTTTACATGATGTCCTACCTAGTCTATTCGCTTGCCGATCGGCGACATTATAGTGGATTGTATGTAATGCCCAATGAGGTGCCGAGAAGAGCACTTAAACACTATGACAAATACCCTCAGCTGCAGTACATGAATTTCAAGAAGGACTATTGTAGGGTAAATGATGCTTTTACTGCCTACATCATTCAGTCGCTTGGAGGTGATTTTGAGAGAAGAGTCTCTCACAGTGTTAGGGCCCTTCTCAAGCACTATGCCTTCCTATTCATATAATTTTCGAAGTTCACCTACATTCATGCCCAAGGATTCTCCGAAAGGCCGAACAAGCTACCCTGGTATCCTAGTGACTGGATTATACTGATGGAACTAACCGGACAGCTGCAACACATACACAACATTCTAAGAAGTAATCTTTTGGCGGGAACCCCAAATCCCCTTGCACTTGGCCAGGGAGTGTATGAAATTCATACTTCCCAATGCTCAGGAAATTCAGAGAAGGAGCTGGTTGAATACCACTTCAAACAATATACAGCTCGACCACACATGGACCCATACGGTCACATTAGAAGGGCACTTGGACCAGAGTATACCCACCTCCACCAAGTTGAGGATTTTGGGGCTAATTGCAAAGACGACCTTGAAGTGTGGGTACAGCATTATATGTGTATGACTGTATACTTCGTGAAAAGGGTGAACCTATGTCCGGTTCCAGATCAGCTTAAAGAGGAGGAGAGTATAGTGATCGACCCAAGGTATAGCGTCATTGCAAATCTATCGTTGCCTTTAATCAATTGGAATGAGCCAAAGGTTGATGACCTTGACATTCTTACCAAGCCCGTTGAGGCTCGGACAAAGGCATGGATCGATGGGCAGGTCGCTCGACTAAAGCAACAAGGAGTTGCCTTGAAATTCAAGGGGCTCAAAAGTGAGCCAAGTGGTTCTGATGGTAGGACTGCTGCCACTACAACTAGAGAAACATCCAAATCCCTACCATCTGTCAAGTCGAGGAAGAGAAAGGAGGTTAATGAGCAGCAACCTAACCCAAAAGTGTACGCCATAAAGGCCTCGGAGGGTGAGCCTCCTAAGAAGCATAGAACAATGAGCAACATCATTGAGATGCCAGTAATACCTGAAGATCCACTCCACGAGGGTGATGAGATGGAGGTTGACCCACCAAGGTCTTCGCCTGCTACATCTGCTGCTGCTATTGCCACCATCCCACCCACTTCACATGCAATAGCTGCTTCCTCTCCACCCGCGATGGATATTGCTGTCCACCTCGCCTCCATTTCTTCAATTGCATGGGTCATATCGGTGGATTCATCCTCAGCCACAACCTCGCCAATCTCATCATCCTCCATGTCTCCTTCCCTTCCACCCACTTCATCTATTGTTGCAATGCCTGCCCTCGCTCTCCCAGAGTCCTTTTTCAAGTACATGCAAAATGTGCCATCTGAACTTTCGAGAATCCTTGAAAATCCAATGGTGCAAGCTGCAATCACCTAGGCAATGGTTAATGCCCCAACTCTCCCTCCTCCTATGGAACCACCTAGAATGGAGGCTATAATGCAGATCTTGGGTGTGCTCGAACGATGACAACTGAAGGCAGCTGAGAAGCTGGAAGATGATGAATTTGAGTATTATGAGCATCCAATATACAAACATTGGGTGATCGATGAGGTGGCCTATGAGTCTTCTAGTGAGGACAACGAGGGTCTAGGGATAGACATAATCCAAGAATTAACTGATCTAGAGAGCAACTCAAGGAGATCGAGAACAAAGAGGCTGAAGGACAACCTATGGTTGAAGAAAGAGTTGTTGCTCTAGAGACTAAGGGTAGTAGGTCTCCTACGAAAGGACATGATCAAACCCCAGAGCATGGTGAAGGAACATCCTTCCACAAAGATGAACAAGAGGATAAGCCTGGGGAATGTGGGCATGACCAAGATGAAGAAGAAAAGGGTGTTGAAAGGGAAGACCACCCTAAAAAGCAACTGCTCACCAAATCTCCTACCAAACGCATAATGCTTGTGCAATATTTCAACAAGGAGAAGGAAGATGCAATAATTGAGTAGGAGGTCCTTAATGACAAGGCCATTGAACTTAGAGTGGAGGACAACAAAGATCGACATGAATCACCCAAGGAAGGACTCCCGATGCCCTAATGGCTAGAAAGGCAGCTTGAAAAGAAAATTTTCGCCCTAAAGGATATGAAAGCAAGACTGGAGGCAATACTAGCTAGAGCTCAGATTAGTACCAAGAAGGAGAAGAAGCCTAGAATCATATCAAAGGTAACGATGGATGCCACTGGATCTAGGGTAGTGCAAATAGCTACGCCGATGGTTGGAGAACAAGGAATAAGCTATAAAGTCTCCACCATTGACTTGGGAGTGGCCACCAGGAAACAAAAGGTTGACCACCTCCAGGAATCAGTCACCATAGTGGTGCACCTTATCGAGCAAGATAAGGTTTCAAAGGAAGAGCTCAAGGCATAGGTGGCTGATTTGACGACCTACATTCAATAATGGTCATCTCCGGATGAACAGCCTACCACATCATCTGCCTCGCTACAGTTGTTGTCCCAGGAACAGATCAACAAGCTGGAAAGAAGGAGGAACCTGTATAAGACCACGAAAAACTAGTTCTACCAGGTCTTGGACATTGGAAATACGGGCATCAATTTGGCTGTCCGAACAACAAACAAGTTCCTAGAAGTGCAAACATCTCTTGAAGGCACGAGGTGAATCTACAAAGAGTTCCCAAAGAAGTATAAGGTTGCCTACCCAAAAATTGAGGCTATCCTTACACTGCTAAGTGAGGTTTGGGAAAAGGACCTTGCCTGTAAGGACAATTACCATTGGTTAATGGATGTGTGGAGGTGGGACTTTGATCATCGAAAGGGGAGGCTGGAAGAGATCCTAGAATGAGCAATTTCGGATGTTGAATGGGCCAAGGGGGCCAGAGGAGATTGTGTTAGATACCTCAAGTTGATCATAGGGTACAAGATGCCTACTTTCAAGATCAATCTGGAAAGCATAAAGCCTCACTTCCGAAAAAGAATGGAAGATGGGATGTCAATCGAAGTTACTGCAAATTTTATGAGCTTTGGGCTTTCGAACAATCTAAGCTTTTCAAGGACCACGCTACTAAGTACAATGAATACTTGGAAAAGCTTGTTAAAAATTCCAAGGAATGGAGTTACCAAGTGCTAAGGTCTGACATCATTGAGGTCGACAAGCTTCGGCCAGTGATCTTGAGATTCATGGAGTATGCGACTTTGAAGAAGCGGGAAGGCAACCCTATTATTGATGAAGAATTTCTAAAAGAATAGTTGTAGCAAAGAGCAATCAACAAAAAGACAAAAAATGCTATAGTGTTGCCACTAGAAGACAAAATAGGGAAAAGACAAATGATGTATTTTAAAATGTAATATATTTAGGGGTAGGTGAAACCCTGTTGTGAAGTGAATCTTGGCCACACAATAAGATTAAATCTTGGCCATTCATTTTGTTTTTTGGAAACTATAAATAGGGGTCTCCTCCTCTCATTTCAAGAGAGTTGAGTTGTTGTAAAGACATGTTGCAGAAATTGCAATAGAAATACAGTGATTTTGGTGTATTTTGGATTTCCTCTCATGTTTCATGATTCTTCTCCCATAAGTTAAGATTCTAGTTTGAGTTACTTTGTTGTTCTAATTTCCTTTTTAGCTGTCCTTGGTAGATTTAGTAATGTTGTCTTTGGTTGTGAAGATTCCTGCTATGTGTATGCTTTTATTGTCCATACTTTTAGTCATTTGCTGCTGGTAGGTGACTATGCAAAGTTAGTCTAGACTTTGATTTTATAGCTGCTCTTTAAACTTTATCTTTATTCACATCTATATGGAGAATGAATGATGAAACATCTGCAGTCCTTAGAAGATAGCATAGATTTCATGGCATTGTGAAAATTCTAATTAAGTGAAATTCTATTTTAAGGAAACTGTCCATAGCAAGAACCTCCATGATCACTATTCATCGGTAGTTCCAGGTCCAAGAACCTTCTCTCTTCCCTGCCCTTTTCCTTTTTTTTTAAGAAATAACCTATGCTAAGGTTCATTGCACATTGTAAAGCCAAATTCAATGATAAGATGGATTTCAAGACTATTGTTTGAACCTACAGTAAAATTGCAGTAATTTCCTATCCAAAGAACTTTGTTCACAGATCCGATTCTCCCACAACTTTGATTCACATAAGACCGCCTTGTGATTCTAGAAAATCACATCATAAATCAACTGATATATTCCGAGCACTGTCATGACCTGACATCCGAGAGACCTTGGGATAGTGTTCTACAATTTGATTGTGGAAGATTATCTTTCAAGAGAGGTAATGCACTTGTGTGTTACCTGTGTTGAGAAGTGCATAAAAACACCATCAATAGGTTGATGTATTGATCCTTTAGTGAGTGGAAGTCTTGTGTTATTCAGAGACAACACACAAATTGAAGGATGGTGAAGATGGAGACAATGGAGTTGGTCATATTGAATTGTGTGATCTGTGTCTCCTAGTTGGTAGCTATAACCTTGATGTATGAGGTAGATTTCTTTGCTTCGTGGTTGTGTGGTAGTAAAGCTTTCATATTGGTTGTCTGTGTGAGAGGCTCCCTGGTAATATGGAGAGGCATGGGTTGTTTCTTAGCCATGGAAGAGAGTGCTTATGCTGGGTGGCATTTCCTGGTGTTGGAAGGCATTGGTTTCTATTAACCTCGAATGCATGAAGGCTATGGAGTTAATCATTAGATGATTTGAAAGCTTCTAAAATAGTCTCTCTTTCTCAAATGCATGTGCATATTGGTGGTTTTGGAGTTGGCTTGAAATGGGCCTGGGGTTCCTGAATTGTTGTTCCTTGTTTTTAAGGATGTATTGTACTTGCATGTTTTTTATGGTTTTCTAGGTTTTACATGGGCAAGAAAACTTGTTGTTTTGTGGATTTGCATTTTCTAAACCCCTGCTTCCTTAGGGTGCTACTTGATGAGATAGTTTCATCTCTACTTGCATGATTTGTGCATGGTGAGAGAAGGTGTGATTCTTTCTCTTCATATAAATGTTTGGTATGTGATTAGTCACTCATCATTCTATGGTAATGCTTGATGGATTCCTGGACATTGGTGTTTGGTGTGGACACAATTGGAAAATCAGATTTTTACTTGATTTGGTGTTTGAGTCGGGGTGTCTACATGTTTGTTCTCTTGTGAGACCTCATATTGTGCAAAACATTGATGTGATTGTGAGTCTTCATGTTTCATTAATTGGATCCGCGGGTTGTGCAATATTGTGGGTTGTCTTTACCCATATGTTTGCAGTGGTACAACCTGGAAGTGGACTGTCTATATCCACACAATTTGATTTAGTGTTTATGCAAACTTGTAAGCTAGCCTTGTTTGTGGTCACTTGTGCATTGGTGTGGTTGTATTAAGGTAAGAGGATGGATGATAAGTGAATTATTGAGTCTTGTAGCATGGTGAATCTCCTTACTTATGAGATCTTGGTTTCAATTGGGATAATTAGTAGTACAACTATATGTTTGTGGACCTGGAAGCTCTTTTTCAGTTTTGGAGATGGTTGGTCATGATGCTTGGAAAGCTCAGCATCACTGTTCAGTGGGAGCTTTAGCAGTGACTGTTAATAATTTCTCTTCTTCAGTTTGTAGATGTTACTAGGAGGAACTCTTTGATCCTGTTGCTGCAGAAGGGTTCTATTTGAAGATGGTTAGCATTTTGAAACCATGGAGGACTTGTGTGTTCTTTGGGTTGAGGTGTTGATGGTGCTTGATAGGTGATGTTGGTTTAGAGATTGTTTGTTTTATGTCATGGTATACTCTTTCTTTTACGATGGAGTTTTTACATTGTGCATTGCTCTTGAGATCTTTGTTTCTTCACTTGAAGCATGGTATTTCCTAAGAGGGGATGAAAAGATCATGATGTCATGTTAAGTTCTTGATTCTGCAGTTGGATCTTTAATATTGATCTTGGTTCTTTGTGTTTTGCGTGCATTGATCATTTTCCTGATACTTCATGATATTGTTGTGTTGCATTTGGATTCTGGCATGAGGTGATTGTTTGCAGGTGCTCATGGATACATGGAGAATAAGGTGAGGCTAAATTTCTCTTGAGATAAGAGAAGTGTATTGAATGGTTACTCTTGTTGAGTTTTCTAGTAGAAAGTTTAAGGAGCCTACACCTTGATTGAACGTGAGTTCAATAAAGACTTATGAGGAGATAGTTCATGGATGAGTCTTTTTTACTTGGATATCTTGGAGGAAATTTCTCTCTCCCACTCTTGGTCTTCTCGGTAATTTATAACTTGAGAGGTAGTGCCCATTGTTTCTTTCAGGTGTGTTATGCATTTCTTTCATTAATAGATCTTGAGCTATGGTCAGATGCTTTTGGAGGATTCAATATGAGAGATGGAAAACTTGGTTATCTCCTTTGTGTAAATTTTTCTCATTTATGATGTCATAGGGGATGGTAGTGGGCTATTTTCCTAAAATAGGAAATAGAGTAGTTTAATCTTCTTTGAGAAGCTTCCTTTCATGTTATTTAATCGGTTGAATGTTGTTAAGGATTTTTTGTTGGGGATGTAAAGAAGATACTACTTAACATAGCTGATACTTGGAGGTATTTTTTGGAAGGACGAGCTACATGTTATGATTTGCATATTCTCTTTGATCTTACTGATCTTTCTGAATGTGTGGTTTCACATAACATTGTTTTCTTTGTTGGATGTGGAGTACATGGAAGAGTTGTGCAAACTAGTTAGAAGAGATGTTTTTCTTGCAACAACTTGTTTGCAAGTTTTACATATTAGTGTGGAGTTGGGTCCTTGGTACTACATGGTTACACTTTCTATTTGTTGCAAATTGGTAGACTTGTTATTCCCTTTGAAATTGTTTTAGCTTTTGGCATGACTCATGCAGTGTGAGTTCCTGAAAATGTTTATTCTTCATTGACTTGTATACACGTGGAGCTTGCAGTTGTAAGTACATGGGTTGTTTATGCCTGGGCATAAGTTTACACCTTTGAGGTATGGATGATTTGATGAACTAACACATGTTGTGGAACACATGTTGTGGGTGCTATTTTCAGTCACGTGGGTTTATCACTTGGATAGGAGTAGTCAATCTGATTGTTGTTCTAGCTGATGTTTTTATCTTGTTTTCTGAAGTGATGGCAATTTCTTGTTGTTGATATCATTGGGATCTTTTTCTTGTGTTCATTGGACTGGTGCATAGTCACCTTGGCTTGTACCCTTTCTTCCATAGGTGGCATGTTGGAGGATAACAGGGATTGTTGCCTGAACGTTGGACATCTTAGATGTTGTTGCAAAAGTCTTGATGGAGCATGAGAGCATGTTTGGATCTTTGTGGTTTCATGGATGATTTCCATTGGTTACAATGTTGGACAGTTAGTTGCAGTTGGATACTTGGTTTTTTTTTGCAGATTGTCTAGTAGACTGTTATCTGTGAAAACTTGTTGATTGGGTGTCTTGAATGCTATTAAACAACGTTTGAACTGGTGGTTCTAGCATGATCTTAGTAGTTCCTGAGTGCTCTGGAGGTGCCAGTGTGATCTTCGTCAAGTGGGATATTGTTGGAATTGTGTGCCTCAATCCCACTGGCCTAAACCTCTGAGAGAGAAATGTCGGTGTGACCACTGAGATGTCTAGCCGATCTACTTAAGTGATCTTAAACTTCTATGAGATAGGTGTGATCGTTGAGATGTCTGGCCGATCTGAGTTCTTCGTGTGAAGCTTCTTCATGACCATATCAGTGTGACCTCTGGTATGTCCTGGCGATGAAGGTTGTCAGTATGACCTGAACGGTCAATGGAAGTTCTTCATCTCTCGTCTGATGGTTGAAGTCTAACCAACAGGTGATGATCGGCGAGAGTCTGGCCAATGGTATTCCATCGAGCTAACCTTGGTTCTCAGTGAGGCTTGGAAAGATCAGATCGATAGTAGAAGTTTGATTGATGGGATTGGGATTGGCGTAAGTCCTGTCGATGGATGGCATCAGTGTAACGTGGGTCTTCGACCTAGCTTTGGATGTTTGTCCCGATTGTGTTGGTTTAGCTGACGGGTGTGCATTCGGTGTGAGTCTGGTCGATGTTGGTTCGTCGAGATGAAATGAGTCATCAGTGTATTTTCTCAAGGTTGCTTAGAAGCTTGGTGTTAGGCTGATGGACTTGTTCTATTATGACATCACCCTAATTCTTGCCGATAAAATGATCTGAATGGAAAAAAAAGCCTAATATCATCGAGGTGATTTGTGTTGTCGGCCTAGCTTTGGATTATCATTCTAACTATATTGGTCTGGCTGATGGAGTCGATCGAGGCAAGTCTTCCCGATGGGAGTTGAACAAACAGGTCGGTATGACATGAACTATCGGAGAAGCTTTGGAGACTCTCTCTAAGGCAGGATCTCAGTCCGATGGTCTTTTGGTCGGTGAGACTTCACCAAGTCAAAGCGATGGAGCGATAGAAGATTGTGCAGTGAGCGATTGTCAAATGATTAGTTTGGCATCGATGAGACACGGTCTGGTGTCTCACCGATACATGAATACAGATTGAAGAATTTTGATCGAATGACTATCCTACATGGATTGCTTTGAACCAATGGGAGAAGCAGAATGTAAACCGTTGGCAGTTGGATTGTGTGACCATTGGAAGATCAACAGACTATTTGAGAGTGTGAACAAAATGGAACTATCTGTAATGTTTGACAATTGGAGGTTGGGAAAGAGCAAGAGAATGTTGTTCTGAAGGAGGTGACTCCTCTCTCTCTTTGTGTGAATCTACTCTATATACTATGTGAGATTATTGCAACAATGTGAAGGTTGTAATGGACTGGGAGGTTGACTAGAGAAATGTAGAAAGGAGAGAGGGAAACTCTTGTCACAGGGTTGCTCCAAGTTTGTCTCCAGAATGAAGATCGTATAACGGGTTATGCTGTCCAATTTGTCTCTGAAATGAAACAAGATGTAATCTTCGTAAAGGCTTAGTGCCTGAATTGTATTTGTAATTGTTCTATTGCATGAATAATACAATGGCGATTTGGGCTTTTAGAGTGTGGGGTTTTTTACTCGAAAGGGTTTTCTCCACGTAAATTTGTGTGTTCATTGTTTTGTTTCATCTTTCATCTTTATTGGTTTTGTTTCTTGAATCTGTTTATGCAAGTTGTTGAAACTGAATTTGCATGAGCTTCTCTTAGAAGGATTAATGTGGGAAATGAACTGTGTCTGATTCTGCTTTGTGACATAGTTGTACGTGTTTTTGAGGCAATTTAATTGAAATTAAGGTTACCGAAGGCACTACAGATCTTAGATTCTTATCTGAGATGACCAAAGTTTCCCAACATTATTACCATATGATGTTGCAATGCTTGTTATGTCATGTCATCCTATGACCAAGGCAGAGCATCACCATACCACTTTCCACACATTCGTTTTTTTTCAAATCCTACTCTCTCCTTCTCATGATTGTTGAAAGTGAAATTCAATTTGTAATTGTGTTTATCTTTATTTGCACGACATAGGCTATTCATTGCACATATTTTCTCTCTTTTGTAGGTTTCCATGGAGCACACATGCCAAAGGATGAACACATGCAATGAGTTCTCAAGGGGTCCATTACTTTATATGGACCTCATTTTCCTTTTATGTTTGAATATTTATTTTATTTACATGTTTGTGAGTGCTCATTTATTTTAAGATATATGTTCATATTAGGATTCACATGCACCTCAAAGTGGAGGCAAGAAGTAAATTTGCATGCCAATGCTATTCCCCTTTTAGTTTTGGGCTCATGTTAAGAGAATGTCTTCACACAATTACATCTTAACAAATGGTGCAATCTTGTGTAAAGTTGGTTTCATTCTCAAATCTTTCACCTTTCTCCATTTATACACATTCTCACACATTTGACCTAATCCATCTACATTTGCACATATTTCCACATTCTAACATTCAATGCCTTCTATTGCACCCCACATCCTAGAAACTTATTCCCCAAATTGATCCTACCACTTCCTTGTTGTGTGTCAATCTCATGAGTAGAGGATCAATCTCACATCCACAAGTCTAAACCCTAATAATCAAAATACAAAACTTGTTTACTCCAACCCATTTCCTTCCCACCTTGAGTTGACTTGATAAATATTCCACATAATTTATTGCTACATCTTAAAATTTAAAGATATTTAGTATGCATTCATTTATCATTCTCTCATATCTAATAATTATTAAAAAATCCTATAGATTTGAGGGAAGAATCATTCTCGTCCAACACCTTAATTAAAGCACTAATGCAAACCTTAAGTTTCCATAATCATTCTAAAACATTTGCATGTTTAAATATTATTCTCCTTGGTTATTTTCATGACCATAAAAACCAAAATTTTCAAGGGGTTGACCTAAGAAAGCTTGACTCTAGCAATCTAGTATCCTCCTCAAGGTATTGGTCAATACCACTAGTCCTTGACAATTCAATGAAGCACAAAGACTCGGGTGAATCAAAAAACAAGATTGTGCATTGCACTAGTTCAAATTACTAGGCCACAAATCAAATTCTTTCCTACGAAAAAATGGCTTATAGCTACAAATTGAACCTTCCTTAAAGTTGATAAATTGTTACGATTCCAAAGAGGAACACAAATAGAGAAAAAATGTTTTTAATCCCATGTCAAATAGAATACATTAAACTAAATACCTTCATTCCTTCAGAGTTAATTTCTTAATGTAAAAATTTACTATTTCAATTATTACTTCTACTATACTTACTTTATTCATCTAAATCATTTTTATAATTAAAACTAAATTAAACATAGAGAAAGGATATTTTCCTTTACATTAATATAGTGGTGGTGGACCATGGAATTATACCCCGGGAATGAGTAGAATTGATAACTTTAGGTGCGCCTGCCCACTGGATTGAATTAATTGACGCCCATTTCCTTATTTTGGATTAAAAGAGTTAGCATCCCTTTTCCTTGTCCATTTCTGATCAAACAAAATTTGATGGCAGCGTTTTTTCAATAAAACAGCAGGTCAGGGTACAGGGTAGGTAGTTACATACATGAAAAATGCATTGCAGATACCATGACAAAACTACCAAAACTTTAAAGGAGTAAGAAGCTCGTCCAATGAGCATAAATTGCAACTCTCCTGTTTCTTTCTTTCTGTGGATTACAGCACACTGATTTAACAGGACCTAGTCTAAGAGCAGAGATAAAAGAACTTTTATATTACTTGTAATCCTAAGCTAGATTGCAGTGTCATAGTAAGAAGACAAAAAAGGAAATCTATGGAAAAAGCAAACAAGATAAGGGTGATATTGGTAGGCATGGATGAGAGTGAGACGAGTATCCATGCTCTTCTATGGACTCTCTGTCACCTCTGTACTGAGCAAGATAGGTTGATTATCATCCATGCACAGCCTACTGCATCTTCCAAGGCCAAAGCTCTGGCCCCATGTCAGTTATTACATTTGTACTCATTTGGGTTCCGGTTGGATTTAGATTTAGATATTATTATCATTTGTTTCTGAAATGCCCTGCTTTTGTGATTAGCATTTGAAAAGGCTGATCTCTGATTTAGTTTTAATGTGGGCAGATTCACTTGTGTCATTCCTGACATTAGACACATTAAATATTTTTGAAGAGGATATCAAGAGGTCTACGAGGAAGCTTTTTGCCACAGCAACGGAAAAATGCGCAGAAAAACATGTAAATCTGATCATATTCATTTAGGATTAGTTCAAATCATAAGCTGTATTTTGAATGATTTTATGAATTTCCTTCAATATGTGAACTCATTTGTATCTTCGGTTTAGTGGGTACTTAGGTCCCTAAGATCTTCATATTCAAATCAACGTTAGGTCTGATATTTCTTGAGTAGTCTTTAGAGTTGATTAGATTCAATATGGAGTGGAATCCTTTAGATAGAGCCTGAAATTAATGGATCAGCATCTTTCAGCTTCTTATGAAAGCCAAAGCACATTGGTGAGGCCCATCAGTAGTACTTTCTATGTGAGATGTTAGTAGAATCTTGCTGCAACCATAACTGTCCCCACAATGTTCAAGATGCCAATGCCAAAGTATCAATTTCAAGATCTTACAAAAATCTTGCTCTAATTCATGAATTGTAGTCTTGATTTCTTTTTATGCTTTTCTTACCTATTTCAAGAATTAGCAGACTTGCCCAAATTCATGAACTCTAATTTT
This sequence comes from Sequoiadendron giganteum, assembly GCA_007115665.2. Classification (NCBI taxonomy): domain Eukaryota; kingdom Viridiplantae; phylum Streptophyta; class Pinopsida; order Cupressales; family Cupressaceae; genus Sequoiadendron; species Sequoiadendron giganteum. The sequence continues at coordinate 421,830,657 of CM021103.1, read as the reverse complement.
GGGCCTCATCCTCTGCCTTCCTTGAACCTTCCCTACCCTTCATCTTTCTTCCGTGGTATACTGAAGGTGTAACTGAACCACATCCAAAATCTTAACACAGTCTTGCACCAATTCCTGAAGTATAATCTTGAGCCTCTTGCTCTGCCATTCTTGCTTATTAGAGAGTGATGACAAAGATCAAAGTAAAGTCTTGCAAATATATCAATTTGGAGTCTTCAAGCCTTTATTTTTCTGCCTTTCTTGTACTTATTAGAGCACCAATTAACAAGACCTGAATACAGACTTGCATCAATCCATAAATTGCACTTTCTCTTATTACAGTGGAGTTTCATGCACCATTTCTGCTGCTATTGTAGGTGGTTCCAGAGACAAAGGCTGTGACTGGAGATGCCAAGGATGTCCTCTGCAATGCCATGAAGGACTACAACGCTGATATGCTAGTGTTGGGGCATCATGGAAATGGACCTATTAACAGGTACTATTGCAAGCCAGTTTTCTAGATTTACTGTTCAGTCTGCACAGTAGTTGTACTTGTCATTTGCTATGTCAATTGTCTGTTCGGTTTCTACTAAGATGAAAATCCATGAGTTATTATGGGTTTGGTTAATGATTTGAATCTTATAATTTACAGGTTACTTTTTGGCAGTGTGAGTGAACATTGTGTTCGGCATGCACAGTGCCCTGTTGTTGTTGTCAAGAACCAGAAAAACAGAGCTCAGTGATAATATAACATTTGAATTTATCTTCTAGTAAGTCATGATCCAGCTTCTCTATATTGGGGGTTTATCACTTCTCTAGAAGCTCCACAAAAGTTTCATTTTCTTCAGCTTCTGCATTTGTACAGTTTGCTACCTGAGCTACATGACTTAGGTTCATCATGACAGGGGAGCTTGATCTTTCAGTTTTCAATGTTCATCTCTATTCTGTGAATCATCCTATACTTAGTAGAGAGCTTCTAATATTTTGTCTTGTAGTATGGAAATGCAATATTCATTTCATGTACAGCTGATTTTATAAGTTTGATTGTAGAGATAATTTGGGCTAATAAATTGTTCAGTTTGTAAATTATCTTCATATTGAATGATATTCAATTTCCTTCAGATTTGCATCCTCCTTAAGAATGATTTCCTGTTGCTCTTATGTATAGCTAGGCAAGGAATGTATGAAGTTCATTCAAATGCATTATATGGGCATTCACTTAACAATCTACTCTTGCAAAGTTTTATCTAATCCAAGTTACCCAATCTGTTAATGTAAGTGACTCGTGAGTGCTAGGTCAAATGCTTCAGGTTTCCTACATTGTAGGAATTAAAGAATTTAAGCAGGAAGCAGCATACCACAAGCACAGTTTTCGAATTTAGAAAAACACACCACAACTGCAATTTTCCTCTAAACAAGAAATCTTAGGGAATAAATATATTTTTGAACCTCAAAAAAGGTTTGCATGAATAAAGGTTTACAAATGATATAAATGTTAGAATGTGATGGACCAAATATATTTTTGAACATCAGGAAAGGTTTACAATGAATATTAGTTCTACAGATAATATAAATGTTTAAAAATTTCATAAAGTAGAAAAGTATATATTCTGTTTTTTATTTTAGATTTGTATTTATTTTAGTTATATTTTGAGATGAGTCAATTTAGCATTTGATTGGGGTATTTATGGTAATATTTTCTTGCCCTCTCTAGTGACTTTCCTCAAAATTATAAAATAGTGAATGTAATTCCTCAAGATTTCACTCAAGACATTAATAGTTAATTAATAGAAAGACATTATTTTTTGCAATACAATTGTAAAGATAACATCACTATACACACTCAAATAGTATATATTTCATGATATAACACAACATTATCCATATTACACAATGTCAGTGAAAAAATCATGACTACACAAGTGGAAAATTAAATCTATCATGTGATGAATTCACCACAAAGATCATATTATAGGGTAGAGTTACCTCTAACTATGACAATGGGATACAATACCACTAAATACATCTCTCATGAATATTCAAGGATATAATGACAATGGGCCTATATTTCCTTGTCTAAGGAAACCCAAGCATCATTTCATCCCTTCAAAAAAACCAAGTGACATCCAAACCATGAGGAATGTCAAACTAGGAGGTTGCAAGGGAAGGTGAATCACTATCTTGACTTAGTCTTGCAAGAGATTGTTTGATTCCTCTTGAGGTATAACTTATTACACAAATGAAATTATGATTAATAAAGGACATAAAATTAAGTGGTTTCCCCTCTCTTATCTCGGTCTAATAACTCGAGAAAAGTATTATGCAAATAAAATGGTATCTAGAGCAAATATTAATTAAACTGTTTTTGAAGATATTATTTAAATTGAATTTAGATACTTTAACTAGGTCTAACAAAAATCCCTAATTTCCCTTCCCTAGTTCATACATTACCATGATAATAATGCTAATGGTTATTTTAAGTTAATAATATTTAGGGTTCTGATTATTTATAGACAATTTTAAATAAGCTAAAAATTTCCATCAAAAACCCTAATATTTCACATTAATATTTTATTATTATCTTTAATTTAACCCCAAGTCCTACAAAAATATTGATTCACCATGGGCTTATAAAATATAAACAACCTAGATATCATAAGACAAAGAAAAATGCATTCATCAGGTTTTGGATTAATAATAGAGTCAAAATGATATACAAGCACATGACAATGATAACCAAGTGTACCAGTTAATAAACCAACTAGTATAATGACTGCAATAGTGGAAGATATCACCAAAAAGTCCTTGCAAAATATTTACAACAATTTTCTAGGTGTATTGAAATGATGTGGGTCAAGTTTGTAACCATGGAGTCTACTCTCAACCTGTAAGTGAATTCATTTGTCTAAGTAAAAGGGTTTTCATCGTCATGCCTAGGAAACCAAATGGTTTCCATCCTCTAGTCTTTGCAAATCTAAGGGTTTTAATTCCCAGATCTAATAAATCTAAACACACAACTCTAAGAAGTATTCACTAGGGTTTTATTTAATAATTGTTCATAATCACCATAATGAAAATTTGATAAGATATACCCTCTTGTACATTCAAATGACCATGGGAAAGATCCACAATTGATATGAGATCCTGCAAAAATAATGGTGAAGATCTATGTCGAGGCCATGGGTAGCTAAGGATGCAACTTCCACATTAATGATGTCTAAGGATTAGGTGACTAGTCATGGTGTTCAAGAAAAATGACTATCTTTTTCTTGTGTCTATTTGAATTTGTCAGTTCTTTCTTCATTATTTTCTTTAGTTCATGTGTTAATTTGCACCACTAAGATTCAACCATTGTTTATGGGAAATAAAATTCTTTCTATAGTAGTTGTATGGTCAAATTGGGCATTAAGAGTGCTCACAATCATCCAAGGGTTTGATAAGGCAACTCTTGCCACTTATTGGGGACCAAGGATGAGACATACCAATATGAGGAAGTCTGGATCTTTAATAAGGAAAGGGAAAGGAGTAGGGGTCAAGGGAAAGGGATTCTAGAACGGATAAGTCTAAAAGTTCTATGAGGACCAAGGGGAAGTTAAACTTAGACGAAAAGGTATGTTGGCGTGATGAACTCTAAAATTTTGACAACCTATAAACACTTAGAGATACAATAAAAAAAACACCCCACACTTAAAAATTTATAGGCCTTTTCCACTTATAATACATTGGTGGGCATCAGGACGATGAAAAGTAAAATATTGAGGCCTTGGCTTAGCTCACTAAAGATAGTGTTGTACTATGTTATCATCAATGTTGTCATTGATGTCAACCTTTAGTATGGATATGTTGAGAAGGTGTGTATGGTGTTGAGCAGGTGTTGCAGATGCAACATGGTCACTTGGTTTCCAAGTGCTTTCGAGAAAATTTGCACAAAAGTTGTACAAGGTGACTGGGAATTGTTCTATATTTTTCTCTGAATTTTGTCATTCTTGAAGATGTGATTGTGTGGTTTGAAAGTGATGATCACTGGGCTTTAAAGGTGTTATATCCAGAGTTTCAGGTTTTGGATTGTGTGGCATGGAAGATATGTTTGATAGTATGTTGCATTGTCTCTGGCTTGTTAAGAAAGATGTCTGGGAGAAATAGAATTGCTCCATATTTCTCTACATTGAATTTTCTTATCTTTTAGATTTGGGAATGTGCTAATATTTCATGAACCCACCTTCCCTTGGTTTGTCTAGTGTTCATCTGTTCCACAAGCTTGGATCATGAGTTGTTTGTTTTTTTATATTGATAATAAGGAGAACGGGACATAGGTACATCAGATTCAACAATGTCATTTTGAAGCCTTCATAACAACTTGTTGCTGAGATCAGTTTGGTGCTTCCAAAGCAACAACAAAGTGTCTTAATAGAAAATATTAACAGTTACCTATCTGGATATTCTAAAAGTCTTTTTTTTTCTTTCTGGGCAATGGTTGCTTGCATAACTGAGACTTATTCAGCGATCTGAGCAGTATTACCAGTTGTTGCGTTGTTAAAGACCTCTTGAAACTCCCTCAATTCCTTTAGGAATATTCTCGAGTCCTCTTGATTGTGATGCCATGCATGAAATTCGCCATCAGTGATCAATCTCATGAATTTTGCCATTGAAACCTCCATTGCTACTGTAACTTGCATCCCAATGGATAAATATGTGTCGTTTATCAGACTCAATAAGTCCCCTTTTATTCCTTGAAAACTTTTCCTCATTCCTAGCCCTCCATAAAAACCATAGAATCTCAGTGATAAGGCAGTCCCAAAACAAGAAATAACTTGTATTCAGTTTCTTGGAAGTAAACATAACCTCATGCCATTTAATATTACCATTTTGCTAAATTGATATTCCATTACAAAAGATGTTCCAGATTTCTTTAGCATATAAAAATTAAAAAAAAAAGTGTAATATTGTTTCCGGTATCCTGCAAAATCTGCATAGGTCAACATCAACATGATTAAACTTAAAAGGAATCTTATGGAGTAGCAGTTGTCACTTGAAACAAGTCTTCTTTGGCTCTTTGATATTCTGCCACACAGAGGAGAAATTTTTTACACATTTTTCATTAGAGAAATTCATGCCCCAACAAGCATTTAAATGAGCTTTAATAGATTCATCTTTAGTTAGTTCTCTATAAATAATTTTGGCTTTAATTCCAACAATAAGAGCACCATCACTCCAGATTAGATCTTCAGAAATATTACGCTTTTCAATGGAGTTCAAGGGGAAAGTGGCATTTTTACAAGAATTCAAGATAGCTTTATAAGTCCTAGCATTAGCATTATCAAGATTAAACTCCTCAGTTAGCTTTTCCAATGGTTTGATTTTCCCATCTTCCAGAATGTTGTGGAAAATTTGGATGTCGCATAGAATCCACTTTCTGGCCAAGCACCCTTGTATGAGAGCCAAAGGTTTGGAGTTATGCAACAGGTTCCACCATAGAGAAAATCCAGAATGACATTTCAGATTATCATTTATAAATAAATTGTAGCATTTGAAACCAACTTCATGCTTCACTAGCTCCCAAGCCTTCCAAAGGCTTTTGAATACATGGGAGCCAACAGGAGACATTGTAGAATTGTTTATAACAATATCACAAAGGAGCAGATTTTTACAAGATTTAGCCTGTTTAGGGGTGGCAAGTTGAATATTGTTCCTTATCAAGACCTTCCAGGGCTCATTGCCAACCATTTCTTTGGAAATCCATCTGGCAGCTAGAGCAATGCCTTGAATTCTCAGGTCCTTTAGCCCAATTCCACCATTGGCTTTATCTAAGTAACACCAAAACCATTTAACCAAGTGCTTCTTCCTCTTTCCTTTCCCATCCGACCATAGGAAGTTTCTGATTTTTTCTGAATCTCATTGACCCGGTAACTACTGAAGAACCACACAGAAGTGAAGTAGATGCTGTAAGATGAGAGAATATTTTGGCAAATTTGCAACCTCCTTGTGAAGGATAGATAATGTATGTTCCAAATTTCTATCTTTTTTCCTATTTTAGAGCTTATCCACAGCCACATCTCTTTTAGATTAGGAATAATTGCAAAGGGAATTCCAATTTATCTTACTATCTCGCTTGGACCTCCTCGTTGAAAACCATACTTTTGCAACCAAGAGGGAGGGGTTTCTTCCTAGCCAAGAAAGTTGGACTTGGAAATTTATATTCTTGCCCCAGATGCTTGGCAGAAGAGATCTAACTTCCCCATTAGTGCCTCTAGGTTAGCCTCCTCCAAGTCCTTGAAGATGGTTGTGTCATCAATGAACTAGATATTAATCAATTCATTTTGGTCAGGTAGAGTGATACCTTTAACTCTGGGGGAGAAATTTTGATTTCTTAGCAAGTAGTGGAGGGCATCAGAGGCAATTACAAATAGTGTAGGGGTGAGAGGACAGCCTTGTCTTATGGACCTGCCCAGGGTGATTTCATCTTAAAGAGAGCCATTAATATCCACTTGAGCCACTGCATCTTTCAACAATGTATCCATTGCATTGCAAAATTCCTCTAGAAAACCAAATTCTTGCAAACATTCTTATGAATGTCCATTCCACCTTGTCATAGGCTTTCTCAAAGTCGATTAGGAGCATGGCTAGATTTTTGCTAGACTACTTTCACCATTCCATAGCCTCCCAACTTGTGATCAGATTTTCGAGAATATACCTCCCTTTTACAAACCTCGTCTGAGTGTTGTTGATTATTTTTTGTAAGATATCTACCAATATTAATGCAAGGACTATGGCCAACACCTTGTAGGAGACATTCAGCAAGGTGATGGGCCTCTAGTTCATTATTAGTGTCTTATCCCCTCCTTTGGAAAGCAATTTGATTATACCTTTATTAATTCTCCTACCTAGTGAGCCTTTGATTAAGGCTTCTTGGTAAACCTGCAATAAGTCTTCACTCACCCAATCACTGAAGGTTTTGTAAAATTTTACCAGGAGGCCATCCCAACCAGGGGATTTATCGTTATTCATAGACTAGATGGCATTCAATATTTCATCCTTAGTTATGTTGCTAGCAAGTTTGGTAGCATCTAAACTGCCAAGTTTTTGGGGAGTGATCCCTTTAACAAAGTTCTTGGCCTTCCTATTTCTTTCCTCATTCCTCTTAGAGGTGAACAATTTGGAGTAGAAGGCATGATATCTTCCTGAGAGGTAAGGAGCTTTCCTTCATCCCAAATCTGTCCTATCTGCTCCTTGCAGCTCTTTTCTTTAATGTAGTTGAAGAAAAAAATTGATCCTTTATCACCATGGTTTAGCCAGTTGAGTTTGGCCCTTACTTTGAGGCCCCTAATCTTGTGGGTTTGGAGTCTCCTGAGACCATTTTTTTCTTGTGTGAGAGCTTCACGACACCTTATGCTATCTGGTTTAGCTTGAATCTCAGTTTTAGCAACTACTAGCTTTTCTTGTAAATCATTCTCCTCCTTCCCAGAATCCAGAGCTTTCTTCTTGCCTACTGTTTGGAAGAACTTCCTCCAGGCCTTGAAATTCTTCTCCCACCTCGAGATGGCACTTTCATCCTTCAATAGCCATTGATTTATCTCCCTGATGGAGGCAATTCCATCTCTACAGTCACTGTCATGTAGCAGCTGAGTGTTGAGAATGAATTTATCCTTTTTGGAGGGGTCTCTGTCTCCCTTGGGAAGAAGCAATTTTGGCTTTGATGGGGTGATGATCAGATAGTGTGTACGGGTACAAACCAACTTTGCTCCATATGCTATTAGGCAAGAAGCTAAAAGAAAACTTGTTTGCATATAGTCTATTTGACCTATAATAGATTATCTTCCCCCCTTGCTATGCATTGCACCATGTGTACCAAATCCCTTTGGCGTCTTTCTTGCTTCTTTCCAAGGGGTCCACCAAATTCAGCTTGTGCTTCAACCTTTTCCAAAAATGCCTCTCAGCCCCTTTCCAAGTCATTTCAATGCCACCCCACTTGTCCTCTTGGTGTTACACCATGTTTAAATCCCCACCCAACACCCAGGGGATATCAAGCAATTGGGAGGCAAGCCATTGCCACAATTGCACTCTCTCACTATGGTCATTAGCTTCATAGACTAAGCAAATTCCAAATTGACTTCCTCCTTCACAATTGTTACCCACACGGCCCTATTGTAGGGGGCATACCTTGAATGGTTATAAATTATTTACATTTGTTAGCTAGGATTATAGAGACTCCCCCTCTCCCTTTTTCATGTTTAGTAGAAATTTGGTAAGCATCCTTCCAAATGAATTTTAGGTTGACCTCCAATGTGAATCATGATGCCTTGGTTTCTTGAAGGAAAACAATGTCTTTTTGGGGTTCCTGGTTTAAAAACCTTCAAATGATTTACTTTTTGTCTGGGGATTCTAACCCCCGAACATTCCATGAGATGATGTTAAGATTCATCTTCCTCAATCATATTGATATCCTCTTGGTTACTCTTGAACTTCTCAAAGCACTTGGGTAGTTTTTTTCTGTCTCTGCCCTTTTTGCTATAGGGGAATAAATAATGAGACTTGCTTTTTTCCTTTTTTCTATAACCATTTATATGCTTTTGTTGGTTGATAAGGGGATCTCGTACTTCCTTGGCCTGTCAGGCCCATTTTTAGGCTTAATCACTTTTTATGTCCACCCGTTTGTGATATTCTCATTCACAATTTCAACAACCTCTTCAACTAATTCCATGTTAGTATTAGGCTGGTAGGGGGTAGGGGTTAAAATGGGGGGATATCAAGATTTCTTGATGGGTGGTTAGGATCCTATTGGATCAGCTCACTTTCATTGATAGGGGGGTTGTTAGTAGTAGCCTCGCCATTGGAGACACCAAGGTGGCACTCAACAAGGCCTCCATTCATTTTTCTGAGATCCAAGGGTATGTTTCCCTTCTTAACCCCAACCTCTCTCTTATTCAACAGAATGGTTTTATCCCTAGCCTCGGCCTACCTTAGTCCCTTACCACTTTCAAGGTGGTTCTCAAGATTGGAAGGTTTGGGGCTACTGGGTAAGTTTTCAACCCTAGTGTTCTCATCCAAGTCAATGGAATCCAGTTGAGTCTCATCCAGGTTACCATTCTCTAAGGTGGTTTTACCATCAACCCTCTTTATTTTTATTAAATTCTCTTGGTTAGCTTTCTTGCCACTAGTTGGATAGCCATTCAAGAGATTATGTTCTATTCTTCTTCTTATTTCACGCATGGCAATCTGTTGTGCATTTAATTTTTGGATTTGGTCTTGATTCCGGATGAGAGAAGATTTATTTAGAGGGGTCTTGGGGGTGGAATGGATTGGGGTTTTGATTCAGAATTAGGAACATCTTCGCATTGGCTTTGGTCCATTTCCATCAAGACTTCAAAGGCATTTCTGGTAGGAAGGTCAACGAGACCTTTGGGTTCCTGAGTACTTCCTCTAACCTCTCTAAGGGGACTAAATATTTTTAACGGGCTTCTTTGGGTGTTATCCACTTGAACTACCTCAGTCTTATCCTCTAATGCAGGGGGCTCAGTGGATTCCCCACCAAGGTTTCCCCCCCCACCATTGATTGCAACCACCTCTTTACCTACGTTAGGGTTGGAGATAGAGTTTTTAACAGGTTTCCTTTTGATCAAGGGGAAATTCTTGTCAATGTGCCCTTCCTTTCTACACAAATAATAGGCATTGATGCTGCCCAAGACTTCTATAGGGCATCAGATGATATTTCCTTCATCCTCAATTGCAATTCCCAACGAAATTTTTGTGCTAGGATTCAGAGAGACAAGAGCGTGGGCATTGAGGTGTGGGAGATAAGCCTTCACTTCATCCACACGAACCACATTACTAAAGGGAGCCAATAGAGAAGGGACGAGTTCCCAAAAATCGGTTGGAAGATTCTTAATCAGAACCCACCTAGGGCAAGAGAGGGCAAGTTACTCTTCCGCAATGGCAGTTGGTGACCATGCAAGAGCACGAAAAACACAACTGTCGAGATTCCAGTAAGATTTATTGACCACTTTGGTTTGCATATCATTATTTTTTAGAAAAATAACAAAGAGCCCGTGTTGGAGCATCGTACAATAACTAATTTGGATACCAAATTTAGTAGCCCAAACATTAGAGAACCAAGCATTGATATACTTCCTTGTAAGAATTTTGTTTAAGTCCACAACAACAAAAAAATATTGCAATGTCTTTAAGCCTATTACAAACATTTTTAATAACAGTTTTCATGTCATGGTTAGGAATAAGTTTAGGAAAGCAAGGAGTAACCGAGGACTTACCTTCACCACCCACTTTTCCATTAAAGCCCACCACTTCTGGTTCTGAATCAATAGAAAATTTAGCAGATGTAGGAATAGGGATACAATTACCTTCAACGACTGCTTTGAAAGATTTAACTATTGAATTTCATTCACCACCATTTACCTGAGAGTCGGGGGGTCTGTACCCCCTTCCATACAAGCCCCTAAGGGCCAAGCCTGCAATCACTCATAGAGTGAAAACAAGAGAAAAAAATGGTTGCATATACAAAATAAAATAGGAGAGTTCACAATTTTAGGGAAGAAACAACAATGTGTTAACCCCTTGCATATGAAGGAGGCCACGTAGATAAACTTGAGTGGAGGAGGAGCAGGCCTCCCCCACTTGGCACTAGCACGAATACCAACGACCCAGTCACAGGACCCACCAGTTGCAGAGCACTCAAAATCCTACAGTCCTTTAATTCCTTCTTTTATACTTTTTTCAGTATGGTGTGCACATTTACATTATAAATTCACCTTGTCCTAGTTGTTTCTTTCTTAGTGGTAGTTTGATTGGTTGCACAAGATGATAGTATTCTCAAGTTTCATGTGTTTACACCAGTGGTTTTGAATGTGTTTTTATGTTGGAATATTTGAGGTGTTTTGTAATGTTGCTACATGATTCACAAGATGTTTTAGGTGTTAGTGAAATGTGAAGTTGGTTGCTTGTTGGAGTTAATATTAGTTTGGTTGACCTAGTGTGTTAGCATTGTTTGCAAACAAGCTTTGTGGTTTGTGGAAGCCTGGTGTAGTGTTTCGATGTAGATGTGGTCCACCCTCAATTATTTCCATCGTGGAAGTGTTTAGTTTCAAACTATTTGGTGGTTGCATGTTTGAGGTGCATACATTTTATTGTAGCCAACCTAGAGAAGATTATTTGAGGTTGTGGAAGGTATCTATGCAAGGTAAAGCTTTTTGTGATGTGAATATTGGTATGGAATGATGTATGTGTGATCATGTGTTGAGATCTGAATGTCAACATGAATGCCTAAGACTACCAGAAGCAGTGAGCAGAAGGTGTCTACAGTTCAAGTGTGCCAAAAGTTGTTGGAGGTAGTGAGCTAAAGGTTGTGGATGGTAGAGAGACATTATGGTGGATTTTTTAGCTGCTCTAAGGTAGTGAATCTCCTTGTAATTGTTTCTTTGTAATCTAGAAGAAGTGATCTTCCTAGGCAACAAGCCTTTCTCTTTGTGGATAATGAGTCCTCCAAGAAATGAGCCCTAGGTAGTCAGCCTCTTGTAATTCATTTTTGTTTTCAGATAGTGAGTTAATTATCATCGTGGTTTTTCCCTATTAGGGTTTTCCAAGTAAAAATATAGTTTTCTATTGTGAATGTGTTTAGATGTGTTGTTATTTCATTTGTTTATATTCATGCTAATGCTTAATAAGGGTTTGAAGGTTTTAATGCACAACTTATTCACCCCCTCTCAGTTGTCATGGGTGTCTAACAATTGATATCAGATTCGAGGTTCCTTGGAAAAATTAACTGCTTAAGGTAGATCTGGATGGCAGACATGAATTGTGTCAAAACTCCTATGTTCGATGGAACAAATTATACCTTTTGGAAAGAAAGGATGGAAGCCTTTCTCACCACATTAGGTTTTGACATATGGAAGTCAATCGAGAATGGATATGTACTATGCCTAATACCCCTTCGACAAGTGAACATGAGATCAAGGAATATGAGAACAATGGAAAAATGAGGAATGCTATTTTGAGTGGGCTTTCAAATTTAAAACTTGTGAAGGTGATAAGCTATAAAACTACTAAGGAGGTTTAGGAGAAGTTGAAGAGCATTTATGAAGGTGATGATAAGGTCAAGCAAGCAAAGCTGCAACATTTCAAGCCCAATTTTGAAACCCTATGGATATCATAGGATGGAGATATTGCAAACTACATGCATAGGGTGGATGAAATTTTCAATTCCATCATCGGTCTTGGTGGAAAACTGGAGGAAAATGAAGTGAAAAAGTATTTAGAACTCTTCCTAAATCCTATAGTGTTAAATTTTCTTCTATTGAGGAAGCTCAAGATCTAGATCAATATTTTAGAGATCATTTTCTTGGTAATTTAACCACTTTTTAATTAAGAGAGTTTGGCAAAGATGCTCCAAGAAAAGAAATTGCTTTTAAAGTAAGCAAGAAAGACAAGAATGATGAATCTGATTTTGATGAAGTGGAAATTTTTTTGTAAGAATATTGAAAAAGGGCAGTGAAAAATGCAAAGATAAGTTACCTTTCAAGTGTTTCAATTGTGGAAAGATAGGTCATTATGCTTCAAAGTGTTCAGATAAAGTTTCAAATGACAAACATAAAGATTATAAATGTAAATCCTTCAAGAAGAGTTATTATGTTAAAGAAGATAGTGATGATGAGGAATTAAACCTACCAAATAATGAAAGTGATGAATGCTTGTTCATGGCTTTGAATGTTGGAACTAATTCTACTAACCCTAAGATATGTGTGAAGGAAATTGCTTCAAAAATAGGTCATAGTATTGAAGAAACTATGTTGATTTCCTTTCATACAAGAGAGGAGAGGAACTACTAGATAATTGATAGTATATGTTCGAATAATGTGACAGGTGATAAGAGTAAGTTTGTTAAGCTTAAGAAATATGATGGTGGTTGTTAAGTTTGGTGATGAAACATTAGCTAAGATCTGTGGAAAAGGTTCAATTAGTTTTAATGGCAAGCGTAAGACAAATGATATTATTTATGTCAAGGGTCTTCGATATAATCTTCTCAATGTAGGACAAATGTGTAGCAAAGGATACAATCTATTGTTTTAGTATGATGGTTGTGAAATCAGAAAAGGAAGATCTAGAATCTTGGTTGTAATGGGAATAAGGATAGAAGGAAATGTATATTAGATCAAAAGTGCTAGTCGTAAGTGCTTTATGACTTAAATCAATGAAAGTTGGTTGTGGCATAGAAGAATGGGTCATATCAATTTTGATAGCCTAGTAAAGATCAACTCTACTCATGTTGTGAGAGATTTTCCAAGATCACAAAGCCTATCAATGAAATTTGCAAAGATTGTCAGTTTGGAAAGTAGACAAGGAACAAGTTCAAATATAAGAAACATTCTACTACAAGACCTTTAGATTTTGTGAATACAAACCTATGCAAACCTACCAAAACAAGAAGCCCTCAAGGCGATAGGTATTTTATGTTGTTAATAGATGATTACTATAGAATGACTTAGGTGAATTTTCTCAAATAAAAATAAAAATCTCTTAGATAAGTTTAAAGAATTTAAATCTATGGTCGAGAATGAAAAAGATTTGAAAATAAAGTGCTTAAGGTCTAATAGAGGTGGTGAGTTCACTTCAAATGAGTTTAACATTTTTTTTGAAGATCACGGGATAAAATTACATTTATCAACTCCTAAAACTTCATGGTAGAATGGGGTTGCGGAGAGGAAGAATATGATAGTTCGGGAGGCAACAAAAACCATGTTGAAGGAGGCAAATCTATCAGATGTCTATTGGAGAGAATTTATTCATATCTCAATGTGCATTCTCTACAGAGGACAAGCAAGAGTGATCAGTTCAAAGACCCCCTATGAGCTATGGTATGAAAAAAATCCTATTATGAAATATCTCAGAGTGTTTGGAAGTAAATATTATATCATGAGGGATGAAGAAAACCTAGGAAAATTTGATGTAAGATCAGATGAAGGAATATTCCTTGGATACTCTACATAGAGCAAGGCATAATATAGATGCTACAAATAGAGACTAAAGAAGATAATTGAAACTGCAAGTGTTAGAGTGGATGAAGAATCACATCAAAACTCATTGCTGATAAAAGGGTATGAATATAACAAACCCCTTTACAGAGAAGAAGAAAAAGAGATGCTAGAAGAAGAGGAAGAATCTCTATAAAAGATCCCTAAGACTCCTAAGTATGTGCAAAAAAATCATTCTGAGGACCAAATAATTGGAGACAAGAGCAAAGGTGTGCTGACAAGAAGAAAAGTTGTTATTGTAGAGGAACAGGTAAAATTTTGTTTACTCTCTAAGATAGAACCTAAAACAGTTAATGAAGCATGCAAGGATGAAAATTGGATCAATGGTATGGAAGAAGAACTAAGGTAGATTAAGAAGAATCAAACATGGGAACTAGTCCCAAGGCTAGCAAACAAAATGTGATATGAACTAAATGGATTTTCATGAACAAGCTGAATGAGGATGGAGAAGTTATCAGAAACAAGGCTAGGCTTGTGTGTAAAGGCTACTCACAAGTGGAAGGAATATATTTTGAAGAGACTTTTGCTCTAGTGGCAAGAATGGAGGCTATTAGGATATTTTGGGTTTTACAACACATAAAGACTTCAAGGCATATCAAATGGATGTAAAGTCTGCATTTTTGAATGGTGAGTTAGAAGAGGAAGTGTACATTGAACAACTAGAAGGTTTTCAATTATTAGAAGATCCCGATATGGTCTACAAGCTGAACAAGACATTATATGGTCTTAAATAGGCTCCTAGATCCTAGTATGGAAGATTGAACATATACTTACTGTAGCAAAGATTCAAAAAGGGTACCACAAACAAAAACCTTTACTTCAAAGTTGAGGAAGATCAAATCTTGATTGTGGTTGTGTATGTTGATGATATAATCTTTGGAGGAAATGGTTCCATGTGTAAGAATTTTACAAAGGAGATGCAAAATGAGTTTGAAATGTCAATGCTTGGGGAGATGACTTTCTTCCTTGGGCTACAAATTAGTCAATCGGAAAAAAGTATATTCATTTCATGATCAAAATATGTAAAGGAAATGTTAAAGAAGTTTGGGTTGGAGGATTCTAAACTAGTATGTACTCCCATGGTTACTGGTTGCAAATTAAGAAAAAATGATGAATATCCTAAGAAAGATTAGACTAAGTATAGATATGTGATTGGTGGATTACTATATCTAACTGCAACTAGGCCTGATATTATGCATGAAGTCTGTCTTGTGGAAAGATTTCAAGAATATCCTAGAGAGTCACATGTGGTAGCAGTCAAAAGGATATTTAGATATTTGAAGGGAACTCTGGACATCATCCAATTCCACATCATCTTACCCATCATAAGGGCTATGACAAGAGTAAGCATTAACTTAATAATTTTTAATAAATTAGATTGGGTTCTTCTCATTTTGGATACTAATTATTTGTTCCTCAAGGATTAAACCTTTGAATTTTGATGGTAGAGTGGAGTGTTTTCTCCAATATCTAGTTGAATGTAAAGATATCCTTAAGTTGGCCATGACATTCGTGATCCTATTACCTTCTCTATTGATATGATAGATTTTTTTTCTTTCCAATTTCATGAGAATATTCTGAATATCCACAATAATTTCATCACAAGACCATCCAATATAACCTTTTCCTTTGACAACATCAATTATAGTTTTAGAGTCACCTTCCACTTGTAACTTCTTTTGATTGCTATAGCTAAAGCTATTTTGAGACCACCAAGCATAGACATAGCTTCATTTGTCACAAAATATTTCTCTCTAATACCCCAACATAACCAATAATAAACTTTCCCTATGAATCTCTTAGTATACCTCCATACTCCAGTAGGGTGTGGGTTTCCTTTTGTAGCCCCATCAAAGTTGAGTTTTGACCAACCCAATTATGGAGGCCTCCATTTGATTTTTTGTCTAGCCATAAGTTTAGAGTTATCAAAGGAGTTCAGGTCTAGCTGTAAACCTCATTTATAGGCTGCATTGATCTCCATTTCATTTTGGGACATTCCTATGCATTTTAAACATCATAAAGAAGCATTTCTATTAGAATCCTAGAGAAAGAACCAAAAACCACCTTGGGACTCTTTTCTTTGTTGCGCGAGATCCTATTATTCATTTCCTTCCAGATGAACCAATAAATGAAGGGGGGAACTTGTCTCCAAGTCTCCCTAATTAGGGGTGAGTACAATGATAGACCTAATTTTTCACAAGAATTTTGACACTATCATTCATTGACCAATAGATACCCATTTTTTGTAGAGCATAGGCCCAAACCTCAACAAAAAAGGGGTAATGTAATAACAAGTGAGGCAAAAATTACTCATCCATTTTGCATATAGTGCATCTATTAGGGATCTAAAATCCTCACTACCTTAGGTTGTGTTGGGTGAGGATTTTTTTGTGGGCAGTTGAACACCAAAAAAATTTAATCTTGGGAATTAGATGTTGGTTCCAGATTTGATTCCAAAATCTACCATAGGGGCCCTAATTAGATAACAAATTGTAAGACGATTTAGCAGTAAGGTTTCCTTTACTCTCCTTAGCCCATAAGAAACTATCTTCCTTCTGAAACAAAGGAATTATGGTGATGGAAAGGGTTTTCTAAAGGGATCAAGATTTTTTCCTTAACGGGTATGTGCAAGATCATGGAAAAAATAGGCCCTTAAGTGGTGATGAAAATTTAGAAAAATCAGAGTTAGGCAACTTGACATAAAAATTTGAATAAGTTATCTATATTATTTCAAAAATATGTAAGAGTAGAGTCTGTAGAAAATTGAATGTAGTTTCTAAACTACTAGGTTTATTTTTTTTTTAAATCTATTTGGTGAAAATTTGAAATTTCAATATAGTAGTACTTAAATTTCAGGGAAAAAATAAGAAGTAGGTGTCTTTCTGATCACCCTAACCACAATAAAATGATAATGTGTTTTTATAAGATTTTAGATCTAAGTATAGGACTCATGTCCCAATGTGATGCATAGTTTTTTGTAATTTTTTTCCAAGTAAATAATTAATTATGATTTTTTTATTACAACTTTTAAAAAATATAAAAATTTGTATGTCTGACCACCTTAACTTGGTCAAAACTTCATGAAATTCATTTTTTTTTAATCCTATAGTATGTGAAACATAGAATGTGACACATGTTTTGGATTCAGAAAATGTGATACCATTTGAAAGCTATAAATGTTTTTTCAATCAGCCTATCAATCAGGACTTTAGTCATAATTCAAATAGAAAATGAATAATAATTATTTATTAAATTCAAAGTCAAGCATAATTTATATTGGTGGAAAGATGAGAATCTCCTTTAAAAACCCTTTTCGTTTCATCAATTTTGGGTTTAAAAAAGTCGTCAGCCACATGGGCGAAGTCTAGAAAAGCAAGGTAAGTTGTTAAACACATTTTTTGTGTTGACTTCTTAGGATTGGCATGTCCTAGCCAAATTCCAAAGAAAGCTTAAGGCTAACCCCTTGGTACTAATATCGGATATATGATATATTTTATATATGATTTTAAAAAATGTAATTAGTTTATAATATATGATTAAAAAAATGTAATAAATAGTTTATATTTTATTTTAATATATCTAGTTTAGAATATACAATATAGTTTATAATTTAATATATAATATACAAAAATGATAATCTCTTACGGAATTATGTATAATATATAATATATTATATTATTACATATAATATTTAAATATTATTTCTATATTTTAGTTAATGTATAAATATATATATTACTAATATATAAAATATTTAAATATTATCTCTTTCCCCCTCTCTCTCCCTCTCTCTCTCTCTCTCCCTCCCTCTCCCTTTTCATCTATCCCTCTCCCTCTCTCCCTCTCCCTCTCCCTCTCTCTTCTTCCCCTCTTCCTCTCCTTCCTCCCACCTCTCTCTCTCTCTCTCTCTCTCTCTCTCTCTCTCTCTCTCTCTCTCTCCTCTTCTCTTCCCTCTCCTCCCTTCCTCCTATTCTCCTCCTCTCTCCCATTCTCACCTCTCTCTCTCTCTCTTTCCCTCCTAATTCTCTCCCTCTCTCTCTCTCTCTCTCTCTCTCCCTCTCCCTTCCCCTCTTACCCTCTCCCTTCCCCCTCCTAATTCTCTATCTCTCCCCCTCTCTTTATCTCTCCCTTTCCCTCTTTCTCTCTCTCCCTTTCCCTCTCTCTCTATCTCTCCCTTTCCCTCTGTCTCTATCTATGTCTCTCCCTTTCCCTCTCTCTCCCTCTCTCTTTCCCACCCTCCAACTCCTAATTACTCTTGGGTCTATGTGTGTAAAAATTGGATATCCGATTTATAACACCAAAATCTTCATGTATATAACCCGACACAAATCAGATATCCAATTTTTATTGCTTTGGTTTGGGCATTTCTATGGAGAAATGTACTGACACCCAACCCAAACAAAAATTCAACTTGAGATTTTTCGCGTTTTTGGGTGAATGCAAAACACCACTTTTTTCATATCACCACTTTTTGGCCCATCATGATCCTACACATACCCTAACCCTTGAGTGTCGTGGCAACATATTTCCAGCATTTTCCATTTTTGGGAGCTTGATCGACCAATGAAGTAATCAACAACATTCCTACCAAATTAGTTTGAGGCAAGACCCTAAACGTCCTTGAACTTTGTTTGGTTAAAGGGATGCACCAAGATCCAAGAATCATCCCAAAAATTAATTATGTGACCATTCCGCAGTTTCCATCTCAGACCACCCTAAAGCAATTGTTTTGATTTGATGGCATTGTTCTAGATTAAATAATTACAAGGGTGTTCAATGGTGTAAATGCTCATGATAAAGGGGACATTGTTCAAGTATTTGGCATTCAGGATAGTATACCAGTTCTTGTTATTCCTCAAAAGGTCCCAACCAATCTTAGCTAGGAGAGCTTTGTTGGTAGTTTCTCATCCCAAGCCCACCTCTAGTTTTAGAAAGGTAGATAGTATCTCAGCTTAGCAAAGCCAACTTTTTCTTCTCCTTTGTACTAGACCAAAGGAAGTTTCTTTGAATTCTTTCTAATTTTGTTGCTACGTATCTAGGAATTCTAAATACGGATAGGAAATAAGTAGGAATCCCTTGTAGAGCAACAACAAGGAGTTATAATTTTCCCACGTGACTCAAAATATAGCATTTCCAACCAAAAAGGTTATTTTTGCAATCTTTCCAACATTGAATTCCAGAAATTAGGGGTGACTTCCTTGAAAGTTAGAGGAAGACCTAGATAGATTGTCGGGAGAGAGGCATTTTCAAAACCAAGAACAACAATCACTTTATTATTGAAGAGTATGAGTGGTGTTAAAGAAGTATAGCTTTCTTTTTGTGTAATTTATGCATTGTCCACAAATGGAGGTGTAGTTATTGATGTTGGACTCAAGGGAACACTGGGAGGGGGGTGAATCAGTGTTCACAAATCTTAACTCTCATTAATCTAAAACTTAAACCATTATGTCATGTTATTTAAAGGAAACATTCATAACACCATAACACAGATTTTTGAGTGGAAACCCAGTTAAGGGAAAAACCACGGTGGAGGTTAATCCATAATTTTGAGTACTCAAAATATAATTGTTTACAAAAGGGAATGCACTTGCATTTAGGCACACTTCCTAGAGCTCACTGCTTAAGAGAAAGGCTCACTACCTTACAAAATTTAGATTAAGACCATTTGAAGGGCGAAATGAGATAGTAGAATCTATCTATGCCAAATTATAGTTTCGGTGAGGCTCATAGATTCGATTATGGATTTTCTTTCCAACTCTGCACTTCGCTCTTCTTTGTTCTACTTCTTACTACTTTTCGCATCACTAACAAATAAACTCACACTTCTATTCTGCTTGATTTCGCACTATACAATGATGTAATACACATTCAAACTTCTTCCATACAAACACACACACACACACACACACTTATATTCACTTCCTAAATGGAAAAACCAATCTCATAAATATATTCACAATCAAGGATTTATCTATTCATCAGTTGGCTTTATAAAATATTAGGTTACTTTCATCTTGTCGGCCAGATCCACCACTAAATCATTATGCACATCCTCCAAAGTTGGTTAAGACAAAGAGAGGACCCAAGTAACACTTAATCGAGCATGAATACTTTTAATTAATTTCATCTTATACATCCGCGATCACTATACTTGTCATGTCGGCCTTCTAGCAAAAATAACAACAAATTAGTTCACTAGATCTTCTAGATCACATACCAGAGAGTGCACATCAGAAAAATTAATCACCAATGTATTACAAACATCAATAGATCTTTTTTAGAGATCCTCAACTGAAAATATATGTACGGTAAGGAGTTTAGATCAAATTTTATGCTTGAAATTGGATGCTTTGTTCTTTACTTTGTTCAACCAGTAGAAGCCAAAATTATACTACAAACCAGATAGGTTGATTGGGTTTCCATCAATGAAAACACTTACATGCCATATGCTAACAATCTCACCAGCCATATGCCAACAATCTCCTCCTTTGGTATTGATGGCAACACTTAGTAAAAACTGACTAAGTGTCGAAATCATTATGGATATGCTGCTAAGACTTGTATTGCACTTTCCCCCCCTGAGATTTATGAGGCACTGCATTATTTTCTCCCTCTATAGGTCATGCTGCATTCTCTCCCCCTTAGGGAATTTTTCACTTCATTATCTCCCCCTTTGACATCAATGACAAAGCATGGATTCCATATGCCAAAAAGACAAAAAGAAATGAAAAAATAGTGACAAAACACTTGTTCAAAATCCTCAAGGCCTCAAAAATTCAACACATATATGCCAATAGTTATCCTCCTTTGATCAAAACTTCAAAAACTTGAGAACAATTTACTGTTATCTTTAGAAGATTATCTTGTGATTTTTCTTCACTTCTGGAAGAAATTTCTTCCAACCATCTATTGTAATTCCAATAATAATGATCAAGCTATTGTTCTTGGAAGTCTTGTTAATGATCTCAATGAGAGATTCATGAATTGTGATTGTTTCTTCAAGTTTCTAGCTATTCCTCAATGTTTCCACCATCTGCTCTAGCCTGTATTCAATTATATCCTTTACCTTCCAAAAGGTATCCACAAGAACATTCTTGGAGAGTTGAATTTTTGAGTGTTCTGACTATAGCTCCTAGATTATTTTCATTATGATACCATCCAGATCTTGAGACATATCAAAGCTTTTGCTAATGTAATTCAATTATGTTTCAATATAATTCAACTTCTCTTGGTAATTACTGACAGCATGGGGCCAACATATGCAATAGTTGTAGATGTTTGTGCTTGAGTTCATGCATTGCCTTAACTCATTCATTTTCTTCTTTAGCTTGGAAAGGGATAGTCTGAATTATTCCTTCCAGTGAGAGAAAAATTCACCTTCTTCTTTGTCTTTATCCTCAGAGCCCATTGATTCTTTGTTGCATTCAATCATCTCTTCAGGCAGAATATCCTTTAGACTTTCCAATCTTATCTTACAGTGCTTAACATGAGCATCTAGGACTTCCAGAATCAAGTCTCGATTATATGATGGTCTGACTGACCAAAACTTCACAATTTTATGCATGCCAACTTCACCTAGAATAAGTTGTCGTGGCTTTTCTTTCATCAAATCTTCTTCTTCCTCACTACCTTTTTCTAGCTCAGATTCATTTTTCAGTGGATTCACAGTTTCTTCATCAGATTCTTCATTTGGAATGTCCACAATTTCTTTTTATTTTCCTTTTTCCTCAATCCTAGGAACTTTGCTTTCTAGAGGGTTGTATTCAGTAATTTATTTTTCTCTTTTATGTTTTTTACCAATGTTATCGGAAGAGGAACCAACTTCCATTGTTCTTACCAAAGGAGAAATATTAACTAATCCACACTTTTCAAGCACATTCTTAAAGAAATTTTCAAATTCCAAATCCCAGTTAGCCAAGCTCTTAGAGTAAGAGTATATCTGATTGCATATTGGTTTGTTTGATTTCCATACCACATTGTCGATTTTTGGCGAGCAATTTAGAAAATACATTACTAGACATATAATCAAAGTACCAAACCTGAATGGATAACTTGATTCCTTTGTTAGTTGAACATTCTCTAGGAGTTGATCCTTTAACAATCCGCATAGGTCAAAGTCCTAACCTTCAATTATCATTTTGTGAGCAATGTATACTACACCAGCTAATGTGGCTCCTTCTTGATTTTCTTAGAAGATCTTATATGTTATTTCGTGTGCAATGTACTTCGTAATAGGATTCTTGATTGTTGCAATCATCAAAGCTCTCTAATCTTTGATTATTTTGGTTAGGGTTTTGACCTCTTTGTTCTGGATGGATTTCTTCCTGGGAATATCTCTAACTTTGCAAAATCTAGTTAAGTCCTCAATTGCCTCTTTTGAAATGATGTAAGGTTTTTCCAAAGTTAAAACATCATTATGCAATCCTCTCAATATGAATTTCACGAATTCTGCATTCTCGAAGTACGAAAACTCATTCCACAAATCCAAATTACCATGCTTAGCTTCGCTCAATTGCTTTAATTCATGAAGCAATAAAAAATTCCTCATAGACCTAATCTTTTCATTGTTGTATTCATCTAGAGTGATCGGTCCTTTCATTTTTTCCATTTTATTTTTGTATTTAGGGTTTGCAATCGCACACCAAATTGTATAGAGATTTCAAGAATAATTTGAAATACTTGATAAGTCTTGAAATTTTCCGATGAATCAATTTTACTGCTTTGCAATCTGCCTATCGAGTGCTCTCCTTTTCTCTTCTTTGATGCAAAGTGACAAATGACGGCTTCATCTTGAATTTTATACCTCGTACATGCGTAATAAATGCATTTTCCCTAAGTTTTCCAAAGACTCTATTTTCCCAACCAGGAACAGAAAAATTTCCTGTAGATCTGTGAATTGTTTGAATTTTCTTCGCTAAAGTTATCCAAAACTTTTGTACACCATAAGCACACCTTCTTGACTATTTTCTTCATTCTGGTACCATCCATAGACAGGGGAGGAAGGATTTTCTTAAAAGACTCCCCCTAGGGCAGTGGCCTAAGATCTATTTACCAGACCTCTTATGTCTACATTTTTGTTTATACAAAATTTTGCAATGTGACCATACTTGTTGCAGTTGTAGCACATAATTATTTCTTGTTCTTACCATTTATTCCAATGGTTTCTTCTAGATCTGCATTGATTAGCAACATCCCCAAATTTCCCACAAGCATAGCATTCAACATTTCTTCTCTCAACAAAATAACTTGACACATTTATGCATTCAATTGATTTATGACCAAACTTTTTGCAATTGAAACACTGACCAAAGAATGATGAAACTGTTGAATTCATATTACTTCTACATTGAGCAATCATATGACCGAACTTATTACAGGAAAAAAAATACCCATTAAACATTTATGAATTAGGTTGTCTTACCAGATGTCTTTCACTTTTGTTCTGTCTGAGATTCTTTTGTCCTAATCTGGAACTTTCTCCCTTTTCATATCCAAGTTCTCTCTTATCATTTCCATTCTTTTGTCCTTGAGTCAGCTCATCAAGTTTTACTCAACTGATCTTAAACTTTTCTTTGTATTCATTGGCAATGGCAAGATCATTTCTAAGAGTAACAATTTGCTTACCAAGTTCTTCTTCATTGTTTCTAGTTTGTTGAAGTATACTTTCCAACTAAGTGAATTATCCTTTTATCCTTTTGCATTTGTCAGATTTCTCTTTCAAGGTCTGAGAAATATTTTCCTCATTTTTCTTCCTTTCTTCAATCTCTTTAGTCATCTTCATTGTCATAGATTCCATCTCATGTTTTAGGTTTGTATTGTCTTTAGCAAGCTTTTCACATTCTTCAGTTATTTCCTTCAAGGTTTGATTCAAGTGAGCATCATCCATGTTTTCACTCTATTTTTGCTTAATCTGATCACAAAGATCTTTCCTCTTCACCCTGGATTTTACTATCTGATCCTTTAATGACTGAATGAATTTCTTAGCATCCTTCAAGTTTGCTTTCAATTCTTGAACTTCTTCTTTAGACTGATCAAGGTCATCAAGTGCTACCATAAGTTGTTGTTGAAGACTACCAGAGTCCATCACATTCCAAGATCCACCTCAAGCTGCAAAGCTTCTTCGGAGGAAATAGCTCTGATACCAATTTTTGGACTCAAGGGAACACTAAGAGAAGGGGTGGTGAATCAATGTTTAGTAAATCTTAACTCTCATTAATCTGAAACTTAAACCACTATGTCATGTTATTTAAAGGAAAGATGCAAACATTCAAAGGAAACATTCATAACACCATAACACACAAATTTTTGTGTGGAAACTTGGTTAAGGGAAAAACCACAGTGGAGGTTAATCTACAATTTTGAGTACTCAAAATATAATTGTTTACAAAAGGGAATACACTTGCATTCAGGCACACTGCCTAGAGCTCACTACTCAAGAGAAAGGCTCATTGCCTTACAAAATTCAAATTAAGACCATCTGAAGGGTGAACTGAGATAGTAGCATCTATCTATGCCAACTTACAGTTCCAGTGAGGCTCATAGATTCAATTTTGGATATGCTTTCCAACTTTACACTTCGCTCTGCTATGTTATGCTTCTTACTATTTTTTGCATCACTAACAGATAAACTTGCACTTCTATTATGCTTGATTTCACACTATACAATGATTTAATACACATTCACACTTCTTTCATACACACATGCTTATATTCACTTCCTAAATGGAAAAAAACAATCTCATATATATATCCGCAATCAAGGATTTATCCATCCATCAGTCGACTTTATAAAATATTAGGTTACTTTCATCTTGTCGGACAGATCCACCACTAAATCATTATGTGCATCCTCCAAAGTTGGTTAAGACAAAGAGAGGACCCAAGTAACACTTAATCAAGCATGAAGAATTTTAATTAATTTCATCTTATACATCCGCGATCACTATACTTGTCGGGTCGGCCTTCTAGCACATATAGCAACAAATTAGTTCACCGGATCTTCTAGATCATGTACCAGAGAGTGTGCATCAAAAAAATTAATCACCAAGGTATTACAAACATCAACAGATATTTTTTAGAGATCCTCAACTGAAAATATTTGTACGGTACAGAGTTTAGATCAACTTTTATGCTTGTAATCAGATGCTTTGTTCTTTACTTTGTTTAGTTGGTAGAAGCCAAAATTATACTGCAAACCAGATAGGTTGATTGAGTTGCCATCATTGACAAAAATTACATGCCATATGCTAATGATCTCACCAACCATATGCCAACAATTGAGGCATGTCTTCCATTTCCTGGCTTGAAATATATTTTATCTTTTCTTTGTTTGGAATCAAATTAATGACTTAGAACTAATTATATTTCATATTAAATATTTGTATGATATATTACACTAGGTAGAGCGGAGTAGTTTCTCCAACATCTAGTTGAATCCAAAGATATTATTAAGTTGTCCATGGTGTTTGCGACCCTATTACCTTCTCTATAGATATGAGATATTTTTTCTTTCCAATGTCATGAGAATATTTTGGATAACCACAATAATATCATCACAAGACCATCCAATATAACCTTTACCTTTGATAACACCAATTATAGTTTTATAGTCACCTTCCACCTGTAGTCCTTTGATTCCTATAGCTAAAGCTATTTTGAGACCACCAAGCATAGCCATAACTTTAGCTTCCATAAAATATTTCTCTCTTATACCCCCAACATAATCAAAAATAAACTTTCCCTCAAAATCTCTTATTACACCCCCATGTTGGTAGGGCTTGGGTTTCCTTTTGCAGCCCCATCAAAGTTGAGTTTTGACAAAGACAATCATGGAGGCCTCCATTTAGTGTTCTATCTAACCATATGTTTAGTTATCAAAGGATTTTGGGTCTAGTTGTAAACCCCATTTACGGGCTATGTATTGATCTCCATTTCATTTTGGGACCTTCCTAGGCATTTCTAGCAACATAAAGAAACATTTTTTGTTAGAAGCCTAGAGAAAGAACCAAAAACCACCTTGGGACTCTTTTCTTCGTTGTGGAAGATCCTATTATTCATTTCAACCAACAAATGAAAGGGGGAAATTGTCTCCAAGTCTCCCTAATTATGGCATAATTATGGCATAAGTAAAATGTTAGACCTAATTTTCCATGAGACTTTTGACACGATCATTCATTGACCAGTAGATACCTAGATTTTGTAGAGCATAGACCCAAACCTTAACAACAAAGGGGAAATATAATAACAAGTGAGGCACAAATTCCTCATCTATTTTGCATAGAGTGCATCTATTAGGAATTTAAAATCCTCAGCACCTTAAGTTGTCCTAGGTGAGGATTATGTTGTGGACAATTTTCCACCAAAAGAAGCTAATATTAGGAATTAGGTGTCGGTTCCAAATTTGATTCCAAAATCTACCACAAGGACCCTACTCAAATAGTAGACTATAAGTCAATTTGGAAATAAGGTTTCCTTTACTCTCCTTAGCCTAGAAGAAACTATCTTCCTTCTGGAACAAAGGAATTCTAGTGATGGAAAGGGTTTTATGGAAGGACCAAGATTTTTTCCTTAACCCTTGAGTGTTGTGGCAACATCTTTCCAAAAGATTCTATTTTGGGGATCCCATTCAACCAATGAAGAATCAACAACATTCCTACCAAAGTATTTTGAGGTAGGACCCAAAAGTTCCTTGAGCTCTGTTTGGTTGAGGGGATGTCCCAAGATCCAGGAATCATCCCAAAAAAAAATTATGCGATCATTCCCTAGTTTTCATCTCAAACCACCCTAAAGCAGTTATTTTGATTTGATGACATTGTTCCAAATTAAAGAGCCACAAGGGTGTTTAGTGGTGTAAAGGATCCTGATAAAGGGGACATTGTCCAAGTATTTGGAATTTAGGATAGTACACCAATCCTTTTTGTTCCTCAAAATATCCCAACCAATCTTAGCTAGGAGAGCTTTATTGGTAGTTTGAATTTTTCTAATCCTAAGCCCAACACTAGTTTTAGGAAGGCAGACAGTATCCTAGCTTAGTAGAGCCAACTTTTTCTTCTCCTCTGTACCAAATAAAGGAAGTTTCTTTGAATTATTTATAACTTCTATTCTATGTATCTAGGAATTTTGAACAACGATAGGAAATAAACAAGAATCCCTTGTAGAGCAGCAACAAGGAGTTGTAATTTTCTCTAAATGATTCAAAATAGATCCTTTCAACCAACAAGTTTTTTTTTGCAATCTTTCCAACACTAAAATCCATAGATTAGGGGTGACTTCCTTGATAGTTAGAGGAAGACCCAAATAGACTATTGGGAGAGGGGTGCTTTCACAACCAAGAATAATAGTCACTTTATTTTGAAGAGTCTGAGTGGTGTTAAAAAAGTATATCATATTTTTTGTGTAATTTATGCATAGGCCAAAGATAGAGGCATAGTTATTGAAGCACATCTTCCATTTCCTGGCTTGAAATATATTTTAGCTTAAATCTTTGTTTGGAATCAAATTAATGTCTTAGATTTGATTATATTTCATATTAAATATTTGTATGGGATATTACACCTTCATATAGGGTTTGGATGCCTTGAGTTTAAAAACACTTTTTCCTTCCCAGACACCTAATTTTTCACACCTTAGGAACTCTACTTCACCACCAATGGTAAGAAAGGGTCAAATTTATTGTAAAATATGAGTTAAGGAAATTATTACATAACAACTATAAGGAGAAAGCACATAGGGTCATATCTCATCAATTTAGGATAAAAAGGAACATATACAAGTTATTTTTAATAGCAAGAAAATACCACTATTATATTCATTACCTAGCCTCCATAATTGCAACACACACATATATTTGAGACCTATAATTTTACACACTCATTGTCAAATCAATCCATAGATATAAGGAAAATCTCTTAATATGTCACAAGCACCCAATTTTCTCTAGATAGTAGATTAAGTTTATAGAATAGGATGCCAAAATGCCACTTCAATGGAACCATAAATATATTGATTGTTATTGCAGATTTCTAGATTAGATTGTGTGAGAGCTTTTTGCATCAATGTTTCAGATCACACTCTATGATCCATCATCAGGATGAAAGAGCTCAAGGAGAAAAAATCTCATTATCATCATCATCACAAATATATCGACAAAGACCATGTAATGATACATCCTCATGCATGTTCTTGTCCCTAAGTATACAATGCAAAAATTAGAATCTAGATCTAATAGCACAAAGCTTCCTCTTATTTTCTTTCATCTTCTTCAACCTTCAAAAAGAGTCCTAATTTTTTCTTTACTTTACTTAGTTGTTTTGAATTAAAAAAATCAATTTACCAAATCCTTAGCCAACATAATTAAATATAAAATAAAACAAAATAAATATATATTTATTTATTTTATTTTATCAACACTAGAAAATAAGTACATATGCTAGTATATATATCTTATATATATATATTCTACATTGAGAGGCTAGCTACACTGACAACAAGGGGTGGAATGTAATGGTGTGAGTAAGTTAAAAACTATTAAAGAGAAGATATATATTTTAATAAAAAATAAAAATATTAACTAAATAAAATAAAATAAATCTTCAATAATTATAAGCTAAAGTAAAATAGCTAATATTAGCATACCGTGATGGTTAAGTTTGTTGCAAAAGTTTCACCCTTGGTCTCCTTATGTTGTGGAGTGCAACACGTGGGTTCGTGACATGGCTTAACCACCTCCTATGGATCTTGGATCTTGTATGAATTTGGCGGTTGTATCGGGCATTAACAGGTTGATATTTTGGTGCAACAACAACCGCTTGTGCAACAATTGGTATCAGAGCAGAGGTCATAGGTTCAAACCCCTCGCTTGTGTTGGGCGAGATTGTTGCAAGAGATTTTCCCTTGGTATCCTTATGTTGTGCAACACGAGGCTTGGATTCATGACATGGCTTAACCACCTCTTGTGGATCTTGGATCTTGTATAAATCTGGCAGTTGTATCGGGCATTAATAGGTTGATCTTTTGGTGCAACATCAACCGCCTGTGCAACAAAGTTGTGGTGTTGTTCTTTCCATCAAGGTTCAAACCCCATTGGGGTGTTACTATTGAGTGTTTATGTTGGGGATGAGGTCCCCTAATTGTGACCTCATCGGTTCATAAATCTGTAACAACACCACAACTTAACCATCACATTATGCCAATATTGACTTTTATTGTTGGTAAGTAAAATATAAATATATATTTTATATTTATATGTTTTCTTTCTATATTTAATTATCACTATATTTTTAATTTTATAGTTATTTTATTTACGTGCTATTCCATTTTACTTTATAATTATTTTATATTATTTGCATTTGTTATTTTATTTAAAAAATAAATGTAATTCTAAATAAATATACTTATAGTTTTACTTTATTTTTTTAACTATAAGGGATTTGTGTTTTGGTTTGTATGTACTTGGTCACACATAAAATTGTGTGTGATGGGACACAATCATTTCATAGTATTAATTAGGGTGTGGGGGTATTAATGTTGCATAAAATGAAGATTTCTTATTTTGTGGTGTCTTAGAGGCTTGGTAGTTTTTTATTCCATATTTCCCTTGGTAATGTGTGGGATTTATTTTGGTTCTATGAGTTTTCTCTTTGGTGAGTTTTCTACAAGTATGGTGGCATCCTTACAACTTGGAAAGAAAAAGAAAGTGACAAAAGAGTTTGGTAGGTTTGAGAAGGAGGG
This sequence comes from Sequoiadendron giganteum, assembly GCA_007115665.2. Classification (NCBI taxonomy): domain Eukaryota; kingdom Viridiplantae; phylum Streptophyta; class Pinopsida; order Cupressales; family Cupressaceae; genus Sequoiadendron; species Sequoiadendron giganteum. Next base: position 421,800,910 of record CM021103.1, on the reverse strand, counting down.
GAGTGGATAGAAAGATGGAGAATATGGAGAGGATGTGCTAGACGATTTTGTTACATTATTGGAAAAGGAAATTGGGAACTTGGACTTGAGACTATGGTTTATGAGAATTTGGGAATTTGCAAAGGAGGTGGATGGTTCTCTTGGTGTTGGGATAAGGGCTACAATGGCGAGGATGCTCTTGGATTCTAAATAGTTGGTGGGTAGGCATAATTTTGTAATGTTGCATAAGCCTTTAGTTGTGCATTAATGCTATCTTTTTTTGTTGGAATGTATCTCTTTAATGATAACATTTGTGGTGTTAAGAATCAAGCAAAATATTTTTTTAATTGTCATCTTGAGCATTTTCCTAGGTTGAGTGAGTGTGTGTCGCCTATAGCAAGTTGTGGTAGAATTGGCAAAGGCAGTGAAGGTGAATTTCTTTGTTGAAGTTGGCTTCAATGTACCTATTTTTTGTTGCAATGAGACAACAAGGATGTGCAAGTGATTGATTCCCTCCCATTTTGTGATGATGGTTGCAAAAATGTAAGCTACCTAAGGAGTGATAGGGGATTGTGTAGTTTCCCCCAACTCTGCCATAATACTTAGTTTTTCATGAACTTTTGGTTTAGTAGTTAGTTTACTATATACTATTGTTAGTCATTCTCCTATCTTGTGGTTAGAAGTTAGTTTCTTGGTATTACATGGACATATGTATCTTTCAAATAGTGGTTCATAAGTAAAATTATGGTTACAACATTATGGTATATGATCTTTTTTAGATGTTTTTCTAATAGCTCAATAAAAGGTTGTAGTTTGATTGATGAATGTTTTGATTTTGAAATATGGATGGATTAATATAAAAATGTATTGAAACATTTTGAAACTTGAATAGATCTCATGAACTCCATATTATTAATAGTCCAAGCTTTTAAGTTCATTCTTACAACTCCTAAATACCTAACCTAATTGAAAAAACCCTCTTAACTAAAAGTTAAAATTTATTTCCATATTTTTATATTAAAAAAATAAAATTATTTTAAAATAAAATAAAATAACGCATATATTTGAAATCTCTATACTAATTCTTGGTGAAATAACCAAAATAAATAAATGCTTAAACATTTTTACACCATAGCTGTTTACAATGAAAGTCTATTCCTTGAAAAACCCAGTACATAAAAAAAGTTGCATTTTCATGTGTCTGTTAGTAACTAGATATACTCATCGTGTAATTGATATTTTTTTTGTTTTTTAGAAATTTTCCTAACATTGTTATTTCTATTCTAATGCAACAAATGCATAATCTCTATTTTAGTTACTCGTTTTTTAGTAGCTGCCTAATGTTGAGTGTTTTTTTTTTGTTTTTTAGAATTTTTTCTAATGATGTTTATATTCTAATGCAACAAATGCATAATCTCTATTTTAGTTACTCATTTTTTAATAGTTACCTAATGTTGAGTGTGCAAACTGATATTTTATTTTAGTCTTTATGCTATCATAAATAAGAGTTTTTGTACAACTTTTATATATCCATCGTTTGTGTTTGTGGGAGAGCGTAGATGAGACACCAGCAAAGTTACAGTTATCCTCTCATCTCAAGCCATGACATTTGGCTCACTCAGGTAAGAGCGAAAATGTAAATTAGTTTGGGGTTATGTAAAATGTCCAGTAGCCTCTGAAAATGTTAAATTTTCTTTTGTGCAGATTTCTTTATCCATTGTTTGTCTTTGTGAGAGAGCGTAGACAGATACCAGCAAAGTTACAGTTACCCTCTCATCTCCAGCCACGGCATTTGGCTCTCTACAGGTAACAACGAAAAATCTACATTAGTCCGAGGTTATGTAGAATGTCCAATAACCTCCTCTAAAAATTTCAAACAGTCCACTGTAGCATAGAGCAGGCTACTGAACATTCTACATAACCCCAGACTAATGTATATTTTCGTTGTTACCTGCAGAAAGCCAAATGCCGTGGCTTGAAATGAGAGGATAACTGTAACTTTGTTGGTATCTTGCTCTCACACAAACACAAACGATGGATAAAGAAATCTGCATAGAAGAAAATTTTCAGAGGCTACTGACATTCTACATAACCCGGAGTATGTATATTTTCACCATATATCTCGATGTTTACTATATTATTATTTTTGTACTCCATTAAAATAAGAATAAACAAAAAGAAGAAAACAAATTATATGATGACATTGTATTATCCCTGTGTACTATTTCTTTGGTTTGTTGTACAGTAGGAAATGGAAGTTTTACCCGCAACCTAAGCTACTGTTTAGGATCTTTCGACAAGGTAATTGTTTAAGCAAAGAAAACTCTGTATTCGGAATCCTTTAAGCATTTCTTATTGGATTACCGTGATCGAAAAAATACATTTTGAAATTTTGTAAAAAATTGACAAGCCATCTCAAGGAGTCCAAAACGGAGGAGCATATCCATTCTCAGAATCCTCCATATTTTAGGATAAATTATGAGTAGCATTGATTGCACTATTCCAAATGCGTGACCTGACTGGCACCCAATTTAAACGGTAACAGTCTAAATTTTTTTTAAAAATTAGAAATAGTTGAATTATATAGGTGTAATATTTTTGTCTTATATAACAGATTATAACAATATAAGATAACATACATTTAAATTACGAACAATCACGTACAAGAAGATCTGTCAAAGTTATTCAGATATCAAGTCTGATCAGCTAAATTTTTCATCACATATCATCCTCACTAATTATGATCAACCAATTAAATTACAATTTTTTATAATTAAACAAAAGTAGAATATAATGGTGGCATCAATATTTTCCCACTGTATGTTTTATATCTTATGACGCACCTTTCATCATCTACAGACATTTGGCGCAATTCTTGTTTATATTTTTAGAATTTGAGAGAAAAAACCAAGCTGTCCATGAAAATGTTTGAATATATAGCCGTCCATGTCAATTCAGAAGGTTTAAACAATATAAGGTGCCAATCAATGGTAGAAGTTGGAAGGAAATGCTTATCTCTCTGGATAAAACAAGAAGCCACCTTCTGCAGGTGGTTTTGGTTGTTAATTCCCATGAGAAAAACCTCTGTCAATCACTTAGAAACAAACCATCTATATATATATCTCCTCCGTTCTGTATTAGCCAAGAGAAGCTGAAAAAATAAGTCATACATTTCTTGGTATGCATAAATTGGAATTCTTAAGAGATTGAAGAAGGGAAGGGGATTAAAATGGTGAATGTTGTGGTGGCAGTTGATGAAAGCCAAGAAAGTATGAGTGCTTGTGAATGGGCTTGTAAGAATCTCTTGGCTGCTCCCACAAATGTCCATCAACCCTGTAACTTCACACTCCTCCATGTTCGGTTCCCTGTATGTGTTTCATCTGGCCCTTGTAATTGATCTTTCTCCATCTTCATACACTCGTACAGATACTTTTCTTGATGTTATGAAAAGATTTCTCTGCAACTTCATGTTTGTATGCATTTGATTAATGATGGGTATTGCCTCATGCAGCCTACATTTTGAGCAGCGAGGTGATTTATCTTCTGGAATATGATGAAGTCAGAACTACCCAAAAGATATTAAAGCAAGCATTGGCTATCTGCAATGATTACAATGTGAAGGCAGAGTGTTGTAGTTGGGGAGGCGAAGGAGAAGATCCGTGAGGCTGCTCAGAAGTTGGGAGCGGATTTTCTAGTGAGGGGTGGTCATGGTCATGCTTCTTTCATTAGATAATGCCAAATGCTTCCTAAATGTCTTTTTGAATATATTGGATTGTTTGCCTTCTAGATTTAGAATGATCTCTGATTGACTGATGATGTACAGAGCAATCAAGGGAAGTGTGAGTGATTACTGCTCTGAGAACGCTGTGTGCCCTGTTGTAGTTGTTAACTCAAAGGATTTTGTTAATAGGGCTTGAGAACAAGGAACTGATCTGAGATGTATATGTGCTTGGGAGGAGGTTTGGAGAACAAAAACAACCATGATGAGGCTTTTAAATTGCAGGGCTTGGAAATGGTCAGTTTTTTCCTCCATATGAGTATAATGTAGACAAAGAGGCCATGACTAAGGCTTCAGGTTTTGGGCTTGAGCGAATGAAGTTATATTTCAGTTTTGCATTTTGGGCACCCATCTTAAAGGATGGACAACATGCACTTTGCATACATATTAGATTGGGTTGGATCCAAGATCTCTAGTACTCTTATGCACAAGGAAGAGCAACTAGATTGATAATTATATTATTTTTATGGGTAAGCAAGATGGGATTGATATTAATTTAGATCAGGTTGTCTGTGTGCGTGCGTCTGTGTATGCATTTATTTATGGTTGCCTAGACTTGAAAGGATATCCATATTATCAATAACAAAATCATAGACAAATTATGATACTAAATGGAAACCAAAAGTAAGAAAACTTGAAAGTTTTCCATAATAATTAGAGTCCAAAATAGTTCCACATAAATTTTATGAACAAAGATGTTGCAATGGTATTATAGAGCTATAAAAATCCATGCAACATTTTCTTATAGATTACAAATAACAAGAATGAAAGAAAGAACAACCAAAAAAAGAAATGATTACTTTAGAAAAACCTCTCACCTGAACCTTATGAAGAAAGATGTGACATGGTATTATAGAATTACCAACATTCATTCAATATTTTAGTATAGACTACACATAACAAGAATGAAATAAAGAACTACGTAGAAAAGAAACAACTACCTTAGGAAAACCCTTTCAGAAAAATCTATCTTCTAAAACACTAAAATTAATGCATTTCTACAACAAAAATACTCACAATATAATGTCAATCTACATGTTTAATATGGAGATCAACATTCTCAACCAAGGATGAAACCATGCAAGATGGAGCCTTCTTTTTTAGTAATGAGAAACCATTGTTGTCATTGCTATGAGATTGATCCAAGAACAAATGAGAGCTCAACATCTCACTCCATGCTCCTCAAATCCCCTCAACAAACAACCCAATCCAATCTCCACTCACAAAAAAAAAGTATGAGATGCGTAAGTGAATAATCAACAAGTTGTGGCTAACTTCATCACAAGCCTCTTGTTTATAGGCAAGAGATAAATAAGTAAGATGAAAAATAATGATGTGTCTTGAAGATACTTGAAGACCCTCTATATTACAATCCAATACTCATCCAACATGGACACATATACCCCCTTAGGACTCTCATTGCTTGATCAATGTTTGGTGTGGTGCAAACCATAATAGTCTAACTACTAGATTAATATAATAGATGTGACCTCTATCTCACTTGGTGTAAAATAACACTACAACTCATGTCCTTCCAACACCAACAAAGTGTTATGGTTGTGTATTGTAGATCCTCTCAATCTAAATCCATGTCTAAAAAATCTCTCTCCACATCTAACTATTCAACATTAAGGTCAAACAAAGAAACAACAAATCAAAAAAATGTAAACTTCTCAAGCAAAAAGAAGATCATGCCCACATTCATTCCCACAACTAGTGAATCAAACCATAGCCACTAACCATACAATATAGTCCTCAAACTCGTCCTTAGAACTAACTCCACAACTCAAGACTTATAGAAGAAAAAGAAAAGAAAAAAGAGAATGCATCCAAAATATAGGTGGATTATACCTATCAAGGTACATTCTCCATCAAGTGGACCTCCTAAAGAGTGAGGTATGAGATAGTTCCTCTTCATGCAGTGCTCTAAATCACTTTGTCTCTCCTCCAAACAATCTTCTCATCAATTCCATGCGGAAATCATATCTAGCCTCAAATTTAAGCACCTAAGTCTTCATATTGAAACCTTGTTAAGGATTCATTATAAAGAGTGAAACTCTTTAATTCCAAACATCAACAATTCCTTAAATAAATTCATTTATATTCCAAAGAAAGTCGAAACTCCATTCATTAGATTACATAAAATCCAAAAGATTCCAAAATATCGACTTAAAGTCTACAATAAGATTCAATAATACTTCCAATTAATTTCAAATACGTGTCATCATTCATGACTTCTAATAATACAATAACATTGTAAAAGAAATTTACAATTCAAGACTTAGGCATTTTGTCGCCTTAAGCTCTACAATAATCATACAAGAAATAAATAGAATAGATATATGAAGAAATCTTCCTTTGATCTTCAATCCAATAGCTTATCTTCAACATGAAGACGAGAACAAGGTTCAAGCGCTTTTTCTGCCCAACCTCGAAGCTTACGCTTCCCCAGAATTACTTAGTCATTCAAAGAATACCCAACCCTGCACGAATCGCTTAGCAAAAAGCAGTCGACAAGCAAGATGGAATCTGGTGCATGCCTAGTATAACTAGTAAATCCACAAGCATTTTCATTTTTCTAATTCATTTAAGAAACAAGCAAGTTTGATACTAGGATATGGTAGAGAGTTAATTTCATTCCATCTATTTCAATTTTAATTTCAATTTCAATTTAAATAATCATCTATCATAAACATTAAAAATCTCATGATTAATCATTGCAATTAAATAATCGATAAAATCAGTACGTGACATCCTTCCCCTCTTGGAAGAGACATCGTCTCAATGTCTTATTGATCATTCAATAAGCATAGTATCTCAATCATAATGAAATAATAACTAACATCATAGTCCTCAAAACATAAGCATAAGAAAATCATAGTAGCATCTACGCTATCCAAGTTCACAACATGTGAATCAAAAACCAGAGTATCAAGTATCTCCGCATAAAGAAAATACTAATCTAAGAAAGCAAATGAGGAAAATGGTGGTCAATCATCTCAGAATCCTCCCATGTAGCACTATCCTCAGTATATTGGTCCCACTAGACCTTGTACTAAGTACTATCCTTGTTACGCATCTTAATGCTATGCCTGTCTAGGATTCGAATGGGCTCCACTAGCACCACCCCTAGATCCTATACCTGCAATGAACGCCAATCAAGTATATGAGATGCATCAGGATGGTATGGTTTCAATAAAGAAACATGGACTATATTATGGAGTTGAGCTAGAGCAGGTGGTAATGCTAGTCTATAAGCAACTGGATTAATAACTTCCAGTACATCAAAGGGTCCCACAAATATTGGAGCCAACTTTGATGATTTCCCAAATGAGATAGAGCTCTTATGAGGCTTAACCCTCAAAAAGACTTTATCTCCCGCAACAAACTGTTTGAAAGTCCTATTTCTATCAACATAGCTCTTTTGTCTATCGGTTGCTTCCTTCAACCTACCCTTGATCAACTTCATTTGCTCATCCATTTCCTTGAGCATATTCGGACCAATGATGATCCTATCTTCCATCCTATCCCAACTGATGGGTGTTCGACATTTCCGTCCATAAAGTGCCTCAAAAGGTGCCATACCCAAAGATGCATGGAATGAGTTGTTGTAAGCAAACTCAACCAATGGAAAATACTCTTCCCACTTGTACTACTGATCCATGTAGTACATCCTCAGTAGATCGTCAACAACCAGATTGACCCTTTTTGTTTGGCCATCAATTTGTGGGTGATATGCAAAACTAAAATTCAATTTAGTTCCTAAAGTTGCATTCAGTGTTGTCCAAAACCTAGATATCATCCCGGTATCCCTATCTGATATAATGGTCTCTGGTACACCATGCAATCGGAATATCTCTTGCACAAATTTCTTCGCAAGTGTTAATGATCCATCTTTCAGATTTCCAAGTATGAAATGTGAAACCTTCGTTAGCTTATCAACTACTACTAAGATGGTATCATGCCTATTCCTTCACAAAGGTAATCCTTGGATAAAATCCATACTGATTACTAGCCACTTATACTCAGGTATATCGTGGGGATACAAAAGTCTCACTGGATGCACATGCTCAGCCTTGACCCACTGGCATTCCAAACATCTAGCCACATACTCCATAACATCTTTCTTGAGCGTAGGCCAAAAATACAAAGTCTTCAACTCTTCTACCATCTTCGTAACTCCTGCAATTGAACCTTCAGCTCATATAACTCTGTAGTAGTCATTTTGTATGGAGCCTTGGATTGAGACTCAGTTCCAGGTAAAAGTTCAATTGAGAAATCAAATTCTCTCTTCGGTGGTAACTCAGTAAGTTCTTCAGGAAATATATCCAAGAACTCCTTGAGAACTAGATAGCCCTCTAGACTTTGTTGAACATTATCCAAGTCACTCACCAATATAGCATATATGGAACATCATTTCCAATGTGCTTTCTTTAGTTGCATGGCTGAGATATGTCTCAACTCAAAAGGCTCTTGAGATCCAAAAATCTCAACTGGATGTCCAAAATCATCCAAACAACTCACAATCTTATCCTCACAGTTCACTATAGCTTTGTGCTCAGTTAACCAATTGATCCCTAGGATCACATTATATGACCCCAACGGTGCTACATATAGGTTAACTTGGGTTGGAAATTAGGTAGCTCTAAATCACTACAAGATAAACATGAATCTACCCTCTTCTCTACTCGGTTTCCATATTGAACCATCCATGCATGTGACATATAACCAGGTCTAATAGGTAACTTAGCAACTACTTTAGGATCAATAAAGCATTCAGTAGCTCCTGTATCTATCAAAATGGAAACTGATTGACCAAAAAGCTTACTCGTCATCTGAATAGGTGAAGCCTGAAAATCTGTTTGACGGTTGTCAACCGCTGCATGAATCTGGTGTTACAGTGCTCGTTGATCATTCCCTCCTCGCTGACCTCCTGTACGCTGTGTACAATTGGAAGCATAGTGATCTCCTCCACAATTGTAACATACACCTCATGGCCCTGGGTGACCACCTGTCCTGTTCCTAGTATTAGAGAATTTGGTGTTACTATTATTCGCTTTCTTGTTTCCACCATAGTTTCCTTCTCCTTTTTCCTGAGAGCTTGTTCCTCTCTTTAGGTTTCTTATCTGTTGATTGTTGTTACCCCTCTAGTTATTAATGTTATTATTTTGGAACTTTCTGATTCCAAATCCAGGTTTAGAATTCACAATTTTCCTATAGTTTGCTACCTATTGCAACTTCTGTTCTTGTTTTATGGCCTTCTCAAAGACCTCTTCCATAGTCAATGGATTATGAATATCCACATCAGCTCCTATTTGTGGCCTCAATCCTAGGATGAATTTCCAAATACGAAACCACTCATCCATCTGATACCGTGGTACATACTTCGGGATATTAGTGAATCTCTCCCAGTACTGAGTAACTGTCAAACCACCCTGTGTCAAATTCTGAAACTCTGTCATTTTTCTATCAAAGAACAGCTATGGAAGCCATCTCTTCCTGAAAATTTGCAAGAATACTTCCCATGTAGTCCCACCTAGTAGTAACTTCTTCTTAGTCTTTTCATTATCCCACCAAGTAGCAGCTTCTCCAGTAAGCTGATATGCAGCCCAAACTGCCTTGGTCTCATTAGACATATTCTTGAGCTCAAAGTACTTTTCCATTTCAATTACCCAGGCTTCAGCTCCATCACCGATGGTCTTACCATCAAACTTGGGCGGCACTACCCTTTTCAAGTCTTTTTCCAACTCGCCTTCAATCCTAGCTTGAGGATTTAGTGGTTCTTCAACCCTTGGATTTTCATTAGTGGGTTGCTCCTGATTTTGGGGAATTTCATTCTGAGGGTTTTGTCCTTCACTCACTCCTCGAACTTCTTGTTCAAGATTATCCATTCTAGAACCTTGCTGATTCAAAAGATTGAGAATCTGATCCAACCTATCATTCTCATTACTTGCAGCAACTCCTTTTCCTCTTGTACCCATTATGTATCAACAATTCCTGCATCAAGGAATGTTTCTTTAGCATAATGGACAAATGACCCTAGTGTTCAAACCTAGGGCTCTGATACCAAATGTAAAGAGCGAAAATCTTTAATTTCAAACATCGACAATTCCTTAAATAAATTCATTTATATTCCAAAGAAAGTCAAAACTCCATTCATTAGATTACATAAAATCCAAAAGATTCCAAAATATCGACTTAAATTCTACAATAAGATTCAATAATACTTCCAATTAATTTCAAATACGTGTCATCATTCACGACTTCTAATAATACAATAACATTGTAAAAGAAATTTACAATTCAAGACTTAGGCATTTTTTCGCCTTAAGCTCTACAATAATCATACAAGAAATAAATAGAATAGATATATGAATAAATCTTCCTTTGATCTTCAATCCAATAGCTTATCTTCAACATGAAGATGAGAACAAGGTTCAAGCGCTTTTTCCACCCAACCTCGAAGCTTACGCTTCTCCATAACTCCTTAGTCATTCAAAGAATACCCGACCCTGCACGAATCACTTGGCAAAAAGAAGTCGACAAGCAAGATGGAATCTGGTGCATGCCTAGTATAACTAGTAAATCCACAAGCATTTTCATTTTTCTAATTCATTTAAGAAACAAGCAAGTTTGATACTAGGATATGGTAGAGAGTTAATTTCATTCCATCTATTTCAATTTTAATTTCAATTTCAATTTAAATAATCATCTATCATAAGCATTAAAAATCTCATGATTAATCATTGCAATTAAATAATCAATAAAATCAGTACATGACATTCATCCTATTCCAACACTCGACGTATGACACCAACATATCTCCTCGCTCACCTCAACTTATCTAGTAATGTCAAGTACACTACTAATCATCTCATTATTAAAAAAAATCCACTACAATAACTTAATATTCATGTACATTTCTCTTCAAGGTAATGATCATTGTACTCAACAAAATTTATCATTAAGTTATATCTAATACTCCTATTGCATGATCAATGTAGACTCCATGGACTCTTTATGGCTCCATTATTTGTATCTTTACATTAGAAGATTATCTATATCCAACTATCATATCTACTTAGAAGCAAGTTGTATCAAGACACAACTTCAATCAACAATTCAAAACACATCATGGCACAATAATAATTGACCTCAATACCAAAAAACCATCTAAATTGAAAAATTTGTATCATTGTCAAATCCCCCATAAGAGTGTTTTAGAGCTACCTATGGCATTGCGATTTCACTATATGAAAAAATCACAAATAGAACTATGGTATGCTATAAGTCTAAATATGTTCAAAAGATCCTCCCATGGTATCATGATCATCATCTCCAAACTACAAGATATTATATCACAACCAACTATGTTCTTACACAAAATATCACACTAGACCATGATCAAACCTAGAGCATCTCATGATATCATAGTTCATGACCTTAAAATTAAAAGAGATCTCTTCCTTCCACCTACAAGTCCTACAAAGGACCTTTTCAACCATCTGTCTCCTACCTCTTTGCTACTCAACAAACTAGAATCTATAAATCCATGACATCCAAATAGTCCACACAAAACATCCAAGATGCTAAAAAGACCAAAAAATCACCTCCATTACTATCCTAGCAAATCTCCCTATTGCACACACATGACATCATCAACACTTTATAAATCCACTTTTGAGTTCTCCATGCAACGTGTAAGTGAAAAAATATGGCACCCATAACCACATACTACACACATGCAACCTCCAAAAAAGTGATAGAAAAGCATGGATAGTGCTCCTACTCAAATCAAAGTAAACTACAAAAATCACAAATCTTAAAATAGTGTAATTTGGATCCACCAAAATATGAAAACCCCAAAAAAGGTAGATTCAAACCTCCATTGGTGATATAGAACTCAAAAATCATGTAGATTATTCTCATATAATGAATATAAGTTCCAACTATCCTCAATCCAAAATGCTAAAAAATTACAATTGTAGGACAACTACAAGTCAAGAACCAAACACTATTAAAATAGGATGTGACCATGCTCAAAGAATGCATATGAATTTGAAATTGTCTTCATCCTAACAACCTTTGAGAAGTACAATTTGAAAATTAACTTTTCACAAATCTACAAACCATAGATTTTGATTAAATGTAAAATATTTCAAAAAACCATACATGCAAAACTAATCCATACAAATATGAACAAGTTCATATCCAAATCACCTACAAATCCTAGGACCAAGGCTTCACTATCTAAATGATAAAATATCACAAATTTGTAATGAATAAATCTAAATACGATGAGTTTATAAAATACAAATTATACATACATTCAAAAGGACTAGGGGTTGTCTAAGAGATCTATGTTACCAAATGATTAGCTTCATGAATCTAAGATTTATAAGTCAAACTCATTGCATGATCAACCCCTCCATCAAGTATATGCAAAAAAGGAACTAGGCTATCTAGGAGCTTTCAATTCATCATATGACCATCTCCACAACCTTTGTGCAACTAGGTATCTAAGGGGTTGTTCTAGGAGCTTTCAAGCCACTAAATGACCAACTCCATTATCTCCATTTAACCAAGGAATCTTCTAAACCACTAAATACCACCACATGACCAATTCCAACAATTTAGCAATGAACTCGGAAGAAACTAGAAGCATGGTTAAAATAAAGAGCAAGCACACAAGAAAGAGATACATTGATATACCTTGGGAAAATCCTTACCTCCAAAGCATCAAAATCAAATTATTTCCAACAAAAAATAGTCACAATGCAATATCAGGCTTTAAGAATTAATATGAAGTTCAAAACTCTCAACAAGAAAGAAACCATGCAAGTTGTAACCTTCTTCTATAGAACTATGAAACTATTACATTGTTATCCCTATTAGGCCAATCCAAGAATAAATGAGAACCAAATGTCCCACTCCATTCTCATTATGATCTCCTCAACGATAAAGCCAAGCCAAGGTCCAAGATCCAAGCCCCACTCACAATTAACAAGAACAAGATGATCAAATGAATGATCAATAAGTGATGCATGACTTCCTAACCACTTTTATCACCATTATTTAATGCCCTTTGTAAAAATAATCAATGAAACCAATGCACAAATAATTCATGCTCAAGCATCGTCATGGTGGCCCCTTTACTCCCTCAAACCAAGTTGGCTTGTAACATTTTCCCCAAATAAATAATTTTACAATATTGAATGTATTTTACAATTAACCAAATATATTAAATTTATGTCTCCAATGAGCACACTTGATTATGTGCTCATAAACCATGATCCCCCAATTTTTCACCACAATAAATAAATTTACAATATTAAATATAAACTCCCCTAGGAAAGCATTGTCAATTATTAAATATAAAATATTTTAATATGCAAGGTGTATAACTCCTTCCCATTAGGATCAACATTAAATACCTTCATAAGAATACTAGTATCTAGAATGAGCTAGTCCTACATTTACGTAGATTGTTTGTAACCAAATCATGATTAGAACTAACCAAAATAAATTAATGTGGTTTGTTATCTAATTGATCATTTTTTAGAAATTAATTTCTTGTTGAAGAAGATCTACGTTTCTTGGTAATGGAGGATTTTCAAGATGGAACTTATAATTTTTATTTCTAAGGATATTAGTGTATAGAATGAGTCTACATTTACCTTGATTTTTTTAACCAAATCATGGTTAGACCTAACAAAAAAATGAACATGGTTTGTGATCTAATTAGCCATTTTGTAGCTATTAATTTCTTGTTGAAGAAGATATTTGCTTATTGGTAATGGAAGATTCTCAAGATGGAGTAAGTTTCTTTTAATTTTTATACTTTTATTGTATTCTAGAAATAATACACATGGAAAAAGCATATGCATTTGAGGAACAAAAAGACAAAATATTCAAATCTCAATATTGCAAAAAGATTTTTTAAATATTTATAAGGTTAGTGACTTGCAACTAAGTATCTTTTTCAATAAGGAAATGGTAGGGAAAATAGAGAAAATATACTTTACACCATTCCCAAAAGTGCCTTCAAAATCATAATATAGCTTAATTAACATTTTTTTTTAAAAAGATAAAATATCATAATTTTCCATCAAACTTGAAATAGAGCTTTTGAAAAGGGTTACTACTTAGGAACAATGAGAAACCAATTATTATTTGATCACTTGATTGGAAACTAATTTCAAGGCCATAGATAAAACCTGATGATACTTGATATTTAAAATAAAAATTAAATCATAAAGTAGAGAATTATTCAACATATTGTGTAATAAGTCTTTTTATAATCCAATTTTCTCCTTATATAGATGTAATTTGCCAATAAATAATTAATCATGAAAGTCCAATTGTTGATCCTTGCATATATTATCCCATAGGAGATGATAACATATAGCATGCCCATATTCATTATAATTTCCCTTGCACCTAATCTTATCAATTCCTAATGCAGCTTTGGTCCCTTGATGTAGTGTCCAACACAATATATAGAAAAAAAATAGTATTAATATCTTATAGAAATATATAGGTATGTAGAGAATATACCAAAAATTATAAGAAAGAGTAGCATAACCACAAAAATAACTTAATAGTATGGAATCATGAAACAAGCTTGCATATAGGAAACATTAATACATCACTACATATATTTCATAACAAAAAAATTGAAGATGTTTATCAAAAGTAACAAACTAGCTAGGGGCTCCTAAATTACTTATCCTAAGTCGTGTTCTGAATAGAACTTGTAATAATGTAAATTTCATACATTGCAATTCCTTTTACTATATTTTACACTCATTTTAACATTTCATTTTTAGTATGGTGATAAGTGCATAGAAATGGGGGGTCAAAAGGAGGTCTTAAGTGGCCACCTTTTCCTTGAAATTAGGGAAAACTGATCTTGGAAGAGAAATTGAAGATATTTATGCTCAAAATTTGAAGATGCAACAAGAAAAAGAGCCATAGTGCTCGGAATATACTTTCTAAAATACTATTTTGTTTGTTAAAATTATGGAGATTAAAGGGTTCAAATAGCATACTTAAGCTTACTTAATCAGTTTCTTATTAGTGTGAAGATGGTATATTACTTAGTCAGTTTCTTATTAGGCCCTATTCATAGTAGCATACTTAAGCTTTCTTAGGTCATTTGATTTTTGTGTCTCAAATCATATAATTAAGACACGTGTTATGGTCTTATTTTATCTTAGTGTTTCATATTTATCTTTATAAGAAGGATCTTTAATTTTATATTTTATCATTATTCATTCAACATCTAATGAATTCTCTAGGTTCATAACAAATTAGTTTCTTCTCTCTTGTGTGAAAATGTGTTTTGGTTGTAGGTGATCCTTGGGTTGTTGAGGGATTGGATAAAAAAATCTTAAATGGTATCAAAGCTCCAAATCAACAATTTTCATTCCTCTTTTTGGAGAGTTTTGTCCAAGAGATTTTAAATGGTGCATCCTAGTGCAAAATAGACTTCATGATTTCATCTTAAAGATGTCAAAACCCTAATATCACCTATCCAAACATCAAAATCAAAGTCTAAGAAATTTTAGGTGATATTTTTGTCTTGGGAATTTTATTTTCTAAAATAAATACAACTGTATGGATCTATACAAATTCATATGGTTATACTATCTATACATTGTAATTGTGCAGTTAGTTTTAGCTCTTGTATTTATGCATCATTTTATTTGGTCTATATAATTTTATAGAAATTTATAAAATTTTATTATATGATTATCATGTTTGTATGGTGATTTATAGAATTTCTAACAATCATTAACATTTTGCAGGTGGTTTATTTGTCCAATTGTTATTTCCTTTGGCATAGTCGGGAGTTTTGAGTTGGATCATGGTCACATTGGGTGCCAATCCCATGATCATGATTTTCCCAAAGGGATAGATGTCACTACTGTCATGGACTAGCTCTAAGCCACTGCCACAAATGGAAACCACCACTTGAGCCACCAATTCACCACTCTTTGCATAAATACTGTTACAACATGCCCCTCTATTACCAACCCTTGGTTATATTAGTGAACAAGGGTCAATCCTTATCTTTAGCCCCCAAAATTGAGCATATGGTCACGTGGGTGACAACACCCAAACTGCCACATCCTCTTTCTCTATTTATTGCCTAAAGGAGAAATTTTTTACATAGAGCATAACTTGGGAATATAGTGTCAAATTTTCATAAATAAATAGGTGTTTGAAAGATAGTTTTGAGCTCTATGGAGCCATCCACTTATTTTTCCCATATGTTTACCATGTACCTATTGTTTCATTCTAAAGTTAGATCTTGTACTTTGGTTTTTCATTTGGAAAGATCACATAAAAGAGGACTTCTTTCTTGAATGAATGAGTTATTTACTTCCATTGTGAGGGGTATATTGTTGTTTTTCTTTTCCTTTTTTTGTATCTTGAGTATAAATCATAGATAAAACCAAATTTATTCACCCTTCCATGTCCCCTCTCTAATCAATTTACTTTGGTGAGATTATTATCCCATTCCTATTTTCCCATGGGATAATTTAAATCAAAAGAGAAATTTTTATTTAATATTTTAATTATAATCCTACAAATTAAGGATTTATTATTTTTGGGAGATGTTAAATATTAAATATTATTATTTTATTACACAAATAGGGCATGGGGTTTAATGAGGTGTAATTGTAACTCCCAAGAGTGAATTAGGATATTTTATGATGTTTATGATAGATCCTATGACAAGTTCCTAAAAACTAGTTGATTTTATGGTAGCTTGTAAGAGGGGAGTTATTACTTATTTCTAGCCAAGAATCTTGCAACTATAAAATTATTTTAATTTATTTTCCATGAAATTGATATTTGGAATTGATTGGCTTTATTTATATGATGAGATTTGCATCTAGGACTTTTGATAATATGAAAACCAATTGATTTCTAGAGGAAATATTACTCAAAGGTTGTATTGGATCTTCAAGGATTTGCAATATTTTATAGTTTGTTTCAGTTGTGTTGTGTGTGTCGGAGACTTTGTGTGGAGTTGCACTTTTAGATTTGGTGTGGGTTTTTGTGGAGTGTATGGCTGTTTAGATTAGTAATTTTCTATTCATTTTTCCTTCCATATTAGCTTTCAAAGTTTTGAAAATTCATCTTTCAAATTGGGGAAAAATATACTTTATTTGTGTTGAGTTGTTGCAAGTTGCAGGTGAAGCTTATGTGCAAGATTCTTGCTTTGGGTGTTGTGTTTTGTGGGTTATTTTGTTGTTGTAGAGTAGTTTGATGCTTCTATTTTTTTTTAGTAGTTCTAGGAGATGGGAATGATCTATTTCAATTGTGTAGCAAGTATTGAGCATTTGGTGAGCTCTATGCAATTTATCGAGTGAGGGTTTGGAAAAAAAATTCTAGTGTTTGCATGGAATTTTTGGGTTGTTGTTTGTTATTAGAGATCAATTTTTAGCTATAGGATTTTAGATTTCTATTATTTTTGGGTTCATTAGATCAGCCC
The DNA here is from genome assembly GCA_007115665.2 of Sequoiadendron giganteum. Classification (NCBI taxonomy): domain Eukaryota; kingdom Viridiplantae; phylum Streptophyta; class Pinopsida; order Cupressales; family Cupressaceae; genus Sequoiadendron; species Sequoiadendron giganteum. Next base: position 421,783,646 of record CM021103.1, on the reverse strand, counting down.
TAGGTGTGCAAAATTCATCTTGCAGTATGAAGGAGAACAGTATTGGTAGTGTTGTGTGAGTGTAGTTTTTAAGAGTAGTTTGTTAGAAAAATTTCCCAATTTTTTTGCTTCTATTCATGTTGTAGATTTTTTTGTTGTAACATAATATTTTCATGTAATAAATTTTGATTTATTTATAAATGAATTTTTAGGATTTTTTGTGCAAAGATTGATCAAATAGTGTGGTATTGAGAAATAAGACACCAATTTGTTCATTTCATCCTTGCCAGACTTGGTCATGATTATTCAATTTTTGTTTCTACGTTTTATGCTAAAAGAGATGATCTTGGTACTAAATTTCATATGCTTTCACATGATTATTTTTCTACACCACTCATCAAGGAGAAGGAAAATTTGTTATGGGTGGTTACTTTAAATTCTTCAAAACCACATGCTCTTATTGCTAATAAAAGAAAAAAATATCAAAAGGCTTTAAATAGTAAAGAAAGAAAAAAGAAAAATAAGGAATTTAAGAACAATGAGAAGACCAAGGAATCGTCATGATATGTTACCTTTGAGTCCTCTTCCTCTTCTAAGGGGGGACCATCTACAAATAAGATAACCAAATGTGCATACTATAAAAAATAACAATATAATGATTATCAATGCTATGCAAAACATATTGATGATTTGATGCACCTTTAAAAGAACAATATCCAATTGCCTTCAAAAATGCCTATGGTGCATCTTCTTCAACATCATCTTTGTCCACACAATTATGGACAACAAAAGTGGCTGATGGCATTGGAAAGATGGAAGGGAAAAGACTTTTTCAATCTACATCACTTCATCAAAAGTTTGTTCTCTTTATTTCAGTCTTATTTTTTATTGTACATCCTCATGGAAAAAACACATATGAATGTTTGTGTAAAATGATCTATTGATATTGGAGAAGTCACTTTTAGTGATGTACTTTATATTTCTTCCTTGTCAACCAATCTCTTTTCTATCTATCAGGTTACACATACTGGAGTAGGGAAGAATGTTGAGTTCACACTAGATTGATTGATTATTAGAAACTTCAAGAGTAGTGAGAAGTTGTTGGTATGGTTGATCATGAATCTTTCTTTTACACCTTTCACATTTTCCCCCTAATGATATTGCAATTCCTTTGACTAACATTTACACTCATAAATCTAGTGTGGATTCCATTCTTGAGGAGAATTTTGGTCACTTGAACCTTTGTGTTCTTTCATTCACTTTGGTTCTTGAGACTTGTGTTGAGCTTCCATCTCCTACTTCTTCATATTTTAGTGTTGTATTGCTTTTAGTACTTTAATTCAATAGGATGTTTCTAGTCAATTAGATTTAGCTTTGTGGGATGATTTTTTGATGGACGTTACTTTTTTTTTGTGATTCCCAAATTAAAATTTTGATAGACATAGATGCAAATATTCATTTCCTCTTTGATGATAATTACAACACATGTTTCATCACATTATACCTATCTAAAATTTAGAGATTTATCTTCATCATTATTCGTGATTTTTTAAATTTTTCTCACCTCATTGCATTGTGACATCCTTTTCTTCTGACATATGGCCACTTGAGCATTTTTCAAAGGCACACATCTTGAGAATTCTTCATTGATCTCTCTTCTTAGAGTGGGATTTTCTACTATATACAACATTGGATTTGTTTCTTCGAAAAGGGAGAAATATTGTTTGCCATTTTTGGATCATTTTCAACATTCTTCCTTTGAGCATTCACCATTGGCACAAGATTTAGTTCTTTGTTTTGGGGGATACATAGTATCTCTTTCTCTCTCCTATGGAGAGATATCTATTGTACAATAGTGACATAACTAGTCCTTTGGGGGTCATGTTGAGTCCTTTCTTCCATCAAAGATTCACATGTATATGTTTGTTTTCTTGTTTTCTCTTTTTAAGAGGAATTTTTTCCAATGAGTTTATATCCTTTTCTCTATTTGTGAGACATTTATTTATTTATACACAGGTATCTCATCAAGCCTTGTATTCATGATCTATCCATCATTCATCAATACATCTTTTCATTTTATCATACATCCTAAGATGCTCTTAAGGGGGTGTTAGTATGAACATGGTATATTATCTAATTTGTTCCTTATTAGGTCCTATTCACACTAGCATACTTAAGCTTACTTAGGTCATTTTATTTTTGTATCTCAAATCATATGATTAAGACATGTCAAAATATTATTTTATCTTAGGGTTTCATCATGTCATTATAATAAGGATTTATCATTGTATATTCTATCATTATTCATTTTACATATAATAAATTCTTTGTCTTCATAGAAAATCAATTTATTCTCTTTTGTGTGAAAGGGTGTTTTGGTTGCAAGTGATCCTTGATATATTTTGGGGTGAGTCAACATTAACTATTATATAAATGGTGAAAATATTATGTTTTGGTTTATGGAATTATGTTGGGTAAATATTTTGTAATTCCTTTAACAATTGCAAAATGGTAGTTTCAGCCATAGCTATGATGAGAAATTAATATCTCCTATCATAAAGGGGAGGATCCCTTCTTATTGCTCATTAGATCAACTAGAAATTAAACTAAGATTATTTACACTACAACTATCCATGGGGGTGTCTCCATGAGCATATTCTCTTTTTTCAGAATAAGAGAAATGAGTTACAATAATGACCTTTATGTTCACATTAAGTAATAAACTAAATAACACTAGTTGGAGAAATAATAGCCGATACATAATTCTATTAGACATAAGAATAACAATAACGATTACTAGCAAATGATAGTAATAGAAAATCCATGGAAATCCAAAGTCTTCCATCACTTTCCACATTTCAAACGTAACAATGGAAACAAATTATAGCTCAAAGACTCCAAGTTATTCCCAAAGATGATTCCAAAGAGTAACCCATGTATCAAGTTGTAGATCAAATACTATCAACTAAAAAAACCAAAGATCCACAAGAATATATCTAACAATCACAGCACAAAGACTACAAGATCTCAACCAAATCCATACACAAAACATATAGCTCCAAATACAATAAGCTAGCACAAAGTCTATTAGTACAAAATTTGAATTACCCCTCAATAATGAAACAATACACACTTATAAACCAACTTCAAGATAATATGACAAGAGAGACATAAGAACACTCTTACATACAACAAACGTGATCCAAAGAAAATTTTGGAGGCAATTTGCTTCTTTTATTGATTAAATTTTAATTTGCACATTCAACACAAAGATTGCAAGTATGCTCTTAAAAATGGTAGTGTTTTGCTTCAAAAGATCAAAAGGTCCTATTACAAAAGAACTCCCTCATATAAATAGAGGAGAGTTGAGAGTTAATCTAGGAAAGAAATAACTAAATTGACTTATTCAATAAGAGAGTCCAATTTGATTTAGGACTTCTTTTTTTACATGTAATTACATTTTTGAAAATAACATATAAAATGTCTGAAACTAATTACATAAAGTATGAAAATAATAAAATTACACAAGGCACATTCAACTTTGTCCACCATCTTTCTCCATGAAATATTCATACTTCTTCATGATTGCTTGAACTTCATCATTATCGTGACTTGAAGTATGTTTGCAGATAGCTAGGACCCTTGTTATGGAATCCTTTACGATGTTAAAATATTTCTTGTGCCTTCCTAAAAACACCTTTAGGTTCTCCAGTGTTAATTGAATATCTAGAAATTTGTTTATTGTAGCCACTGAGAAGACTTGATCTTCAAATTCTTTCTACACCATGTTGGTGAATTCTTGGATAGCCGCATCTGAGAAAAGGAACTTTTGGTAGTCATCAAGTAACTTACAAGGAAGCTCTTCAACCTTGTTGAAAAGATTCAAATTATTATCCTTGTTGACTTCTTGAGCACTTTGCAATTCGTTGATCAATTTCTTGATGATGTTCACTTTGTGTACCATGGTCTTCTTTACCACAACAAACATTTCCCTATTGGTAATGATCCTAATTTCCACTAATGCATCCAGCTTGAGCTTCTTCATCTTGATCCAAGCTTCCAAACTATTTTCCATGTCTTGTTGTTCCTGGGATAAAGTATTAGCAATTTTCTCTAACTTTGATCTTATGCTTTCCATCTTTTCCATTTTCTCTATGAAGGATCTTAAAAGTTGTGAACCTTGTGCAATCATTCGGTCTAGGAACTCATTGACTACCCTACCTTTTGTATGCACTTTTTCCACCTTCTGAATGACAGGATCCTCAATGCTCATGGTCATAGGCTCAATTGACTCCAAAGATTGAGTAATATTTTATAGTACTATAGTTAGTTGTTATGCCTTGGCTTTATATTGATCCTTCACCTTTTTGATTTCATCAAATTTCTCTATGAGGGAATTTAGTGTGGATTGAGAATTTGCTTTAGCACTCTCGTGAGTTATCTTCCCTAACTCAACTCTTGTGATAGAATAATTGGAGATGACCACTTCTTCCAAAGTCTTGTTAGGAGGAGGTTGTGCCACCTCTACATACTTGTAACCTTCTTTATCAAACAACCTAGAAAGATCCTTTAGCTTTTTTTTTGGATTTTTTCTTCGCCGGTGCTAACTGTGTAAACTCGAATTCATCTAGGGAGATGGCTTGCTTCTTCCTTTTGGGGGTTTGGGATGAAAATCAAGGTGGAAGTGGAGAACTCTCTTCTAGATTAGCCTCCATTGCTTAAGTTGATGTTGTTGCACTTACAAAAAAAATTCTCACAATTGGAGCAATCTCATTCAAAATAGCAGTAGGCATTTCCACATTAGAAACTTGTGCAGACTCAGACATAAACTATTCTAAGTTGGATTGAGAAGTAATGTCAAATGAAGGTGATGATAAACTAGGAAAAGACATAGGCAATCTTAAAACATTGTCCAAATCATGTTTGGAGCTATCAAAGATTGATCTTGATGAAGGAGATGAATGAATGGATTGGACCGCCATAGTTGGAGGAACATTAACAATGATTACAGGAATGACAGTGGTAGGAGCAATGGTAGAAACTAGTGAAGACATAGGAGGAGGAGTAGGGGCAGATACAATTGGAGAAGAAGAAATAGGTGGTTCCTCTAGAATGTTCTCATGAGGAGATACTTGTTCTTACTCATTTTGTTCTTCTTCTTCTTTCCTTTCTTCTTGATAAAATTCTTCTTGCCCCTCAACGGATGTTTTACTCTTTTTCTTATTGAATTTTACAACAAAAACTATATTTGGCCTAGAAGGCTTTTTGGAGCTAGGAGAATCAATTTTCTTCTTCATCCTTATTTCTAATTTCTTACCTGCAAGATCTTGTGATTCCTCCTCTAATCCAGTGAGAAAGTGTTTCAATTGAATTCCCTTTTCTTCTAACCATACATTTGTGTTAGCAAGAATTGGTTCAAAACTCTCTCTAATCAAATTTACTTCCTTTTTTAACCACTAGATCGTTGGTAGAGGAGATCCTACAACATAATGTCAATCTGCAATAATCCAATTTCCTTATCTTGTCTTTTATCTTGCAGTCAACCCACACATCCTCAATTCTATGCACATGTGTGTGAGCTTTCTTGATCCTATCTTTCATGCCTCGATAATCAAAATCGGGTCTCCTTTTGAAAGTCTTCAAAGTGACCAACTACAACTAAGATTCAATGGCCTTAGCCTTTGGAGATGTCTAAATTGAATACCTACCAATTGTCAAGGGAAACTTGAAACCTAGCTTGTGAGATTCCATCTATTTGCTATGGACTGTCATTATTTGTCTACATAGCTCCATTAAGATAATTTTGTCACTAGGGTACCTCGGGAGCATGTATGGATATCCCACGAAGCAACCAACCCTTAAGTATGTGAATGTGGGAAACTAAAGGTAGAGACAACCATACTTTTTCACCACTATCTAGGCTTCATCATAAACCCTTTTCCTTTCCAACTCAAGATCAAATGCACACAAGAATGGAGCAAAGAAAGCATCATTCACTCTTCTAAAATGTTGAATTTATCCATCAAGAGTAATTTGAGGAAAGTACTTGTACACTGGAGTCACTCTTTTATTTCCTTTTGTTGTCAATCTTGGAAAATCTCTCATCGTAACAACATACACCAAATAGGATGTCATGTAGAACTCAAGTGATGTATGTACTTTGATCAACTGATCATGAATCACATCACTAATCTACTAGACCTAGAATATCTATTTTTTCCTTCTCAATATAATTTCTATGTATAAATACATCCAATTTTAGAAAGTGGATGAGGTAGGTAAACCTTGCACTCTACCAAGAAGAGTGATCAAATTGTTCACTTCTTCAATGAAATCACTTCGTGGAAATCTCTTAGGCCACCTTGAAACAGTCTTCCTTGGGTTCTTCAACCATTTGTTGTTAATCACCCTTTTGGAGGAATATGGATCTTTATCATATTCTTCCTATGCATATTCCCTGGTGATATCTTCATAGGAATCAATACTTGGACATATGAAAGCTTTGTCAAGAAAAAATGCATCTAACCTCATGACCACATTTCCATTGGCAACCCTGATGCTTCAGTCATTTCTATTGTAATGAGTGGAAACTTGAAGAACAAACTCTGGATTATGTGCTACAAAAATAAATTAAGCTACCATCTAGATATTAGTTTCAATTGTAGATCTCATACCATCATCTAATGGTTGCTTATGATTCCTTTCCACAAAATCGAACATATCAACATGTTTGATTTCAATGTCCTTAATCTCATAATTTTTTTACTATACCAAAGTTATTGGGAACACTCCTTGATATTTATACTTCATTGCTTTTGCCTTGCTCAGAGAGGGATCTAACATTTGAAGAGTAGTTAGCAAGTGATTGTATTCTTCTAGGAGTGTGGATGTCAAAATATTGAAATGAATGCACAAAATCTACATTACAAAGTCCATTGTTTCACAATGTTAGAAAATATTGCATGGTTGGAAATTGTAGTAGTGGGAAAATTCAGAGCAATTACATGATCTTGGAGGGCTTAAGCGCGATGGAGGAAAAAAATGGAGCGAAAGCGGAAAATCTAGAAAGCAGAATGAAAAATGAAAAAATTTCCCAGTGTTAGCAAAATTTTGCTAAGTGGTTGTAAGGTCATTGAATTTCAGTGCCATTGCAAGTATATCTAATGCATTGTGTAATTGCGTTGAAAAATAGCACTTCTGCAAGTTTATTTTGATGCATGCAAAAAGTGTGCAAGGTTGGCGAAATTTGTTGACCCTACATGGGAAGATCATTTTAACTTGTGCAAAGTCGCTAAAAATTAGTGACCTTACAAGTGATACACCTGGTCAATGCAAGATTGGAGAAAAAAATTGACTTTGCATGTTGGGGGGGGTAAATTCAACCAACTTGATGATTGTTTGATGTCAAGTCAGTGAAATTCACTAACCCTACATTTTGCAATAAGGACTCATGCACTAGTGATGAAATTCACCACTCGTGCATATGACTTTGAAGGTTCATTTATGTTTACGCAGTGAAAACACCATTGTTGCAAGTAACATATGGGAACCATGCAACAGATTTTCATGTTTATGTTTTTGGAGGGAAGTACCAAGTTTGGGCAAAATTGTTTGATGTTTGATTGGTGAAAATTACTGATCCAACACATTACATTGCTAGCCCATATGTATAATCGAAAAAAAAATATTGATTTAGCATGAAATATCTTGACGAGGCTCACATCGAATCATATGTTAATGGTGCTAAAAAATCACCATGGTCACAAATTCGACATGTGTAGAAATGAAGAAAAACATTGAAGATACCTAAAAACCTAGGTTATGTGTTTTGTAGGGTTTAATACCCGTGAGACACGAAGGGTAATATAGGTTTCACACAAACAAAACCAGGATATATGACAACACATGAAATAGTGTGGGTTTCATCATACCAACAAGCAATGTACAATTCAGAGAAATGAGATACAAAAATAAGGTTTACTTTAAATAGTGAAAAGAACGCTTTGTAAAATGGAAACAAACAATGCAAAAGTGATTTTTACAAACCCTAAAGAAACCAAAATGATTAATTTACAATGGGAAACAAAGCTAAACTAAAACCCTAAACAACAAAATGAAGAGAACAAAGGATAAAATGAGGCATACTCGTAAACAAAAGAAGGTTGAAAACCCTAGTTGAATCTGGTGAAAACCTTGCAAGAATCCACACACGAAAACTTTGAACACGAACAAGCTTGGGGGGACATAAAATCATGCAGAGGAATGCCAAAAATAAAATAAAACATGAATAAAATAGCCTAAAAACCATTTAAAACAACATTAAACTCACATTAGTGAACAAGTCGTGTGAACTCCAAGTTTGTAGGAGCAACAAAATTTAACGCCCATGCATCTCAAAAAGTTTGGAAAGCAATATGCAGGGTCAGTGAAATTCACCAACCCTACAACTTTTATTTTTTGCATTAAGCATGGAGGGGCACTGAAATTCAACAACCTTGCATGAGCGATAAATTTCTTCTCTGAAATTGAAATTTCGCAAACTAAACCAAAATGCCCATTTCAAAAAATGGAAAAAGGTTAATGCTCGAAACAACGTTTCAAGGCTAGGGGATCACGCATGAGGGAAGAAATAACTTTCCTCATTTTGCATACTTAGAGTATGTGGGTTACAAAATGGACAAGTTTCGTATGGGTTATCCCACGAATTAAGCTCAACTGAATTTGAGGATAATAGTTGGCTCTAACCGGGGAGCCTCCTTTGATCACTCTTTGAAATGATCAAAGGAAGAAGAATTCCAATCTCTAAGTGCCTTCATCCATCTATTGGGCTATAGAGTCAAGAGAACTAACAAAAAGACACAAAAACTATACAAGTATTTATAAACTCATTTGTCAGGCCTCACTGAGTGAAGTGATTCAGATGTCCGCTATGAGGCAACGAAAAAGGAGTTCCATCTTGGTATGCAAGAAAGAAACTATTCTCACCATAGAGTTGGTGAATCTTGAATGGTCCTCTCTATAATGAGTTAAACTTCCTATGCATACCTTTGGGCTCTCTTCTTTTGTCCCACAAGAGGACTTGATCTCCAATCTGGAAATCTCGAGACTTCGCTTTTTTATCAAAAAGCTTCTTGATCTGGCCTTGGTGTTCCACTATGCAATCCACCACCAGAACACACTTCTCCTCCAATTCAATGAGGAACATATGCACTTATCCACAAAATTTTCAAAAGTCTCATCTTCTATGACCTTGGCTAACTTTAGAGAAATAAATTCCAAAGTGATTGGAATTTTTGCATTCAACCCATACAAGAGTTGAAACGGTGGCATACCTATTGCTTGTTTTGGGGTAGTTTGATCTGCCCACAATGCATCATACAATGCTTTGTTCCAAGACCTTTGATTCTCATATACCAACTTACAAATTATGGTGACCAAGTTCTTGATTTTGGAGTCTAAAGAATGTGACAATGTGATCCCATGCTCAAAACAAAATTTTGTAATCTTGCTTGACAAGAATGAAGTAGCATTATCCGCTATGTTTTTTTTTAGAAAGCCAAACCAGGAAATGATGTTTTCTTTTAAGAACCTACATACTACTTCTGAAGTAGCATTCTTGACAGGTATGGCCTATACCCACTTAGTAAAATAGTCAGTGGTTGTCAAGACATAAACATGTCTTGCACTGGAAGGTGGGTTAATGGTGCTGATGAAATCAATACCCATTGCTGAAAGGGTTCTTCAATAATGTGAGATTCTTTAACTAGACTATCCAAGAATGTAATGACTAAAGGAAACCAAAACCAGAAATATGAGAAGGAATAAATTGTATTCCTCTCAAGATTGCAAAGCTATATTCAGCTTGAGAATTCAGATTACAAAGGAAATGCCTTGGTTATATAGGCCAAGGGGAGAGATAGATGCAACCAAATTATGATAAGTTTTGTCATCCTATGAGGTGTGAAAACTCATGGCATTAAAGGTTCAACCACCTTATCCCTGTGTAAAGCTAAACTAGTGTGAAGAGGACTTCCGTGGAGAACTAACTAGGAAATGAACTAGTTAGATAAATTACCCCTTTCACACTAACACCCCCCTTAAGTGAAACTTAGGGAGAAGTATATAATGCAAATATGAAAATATGGGTCTTGACTACTAGGCCTGAGGAGGTACCCATGTACACAATAACCTCTCAATGATAAAGAAGGAGAAAACCCAGTGGGAAAAACTCCCTCCCGTGAGAGGTTGAATGAAGTAGGTCTAAGTGACCCCCCCATAAGAGATTTACCTCACCCCCAAGAGAGACGGAATATGAAAATACTTGTTCTCAGTGAATGGTTTGGTGAATACATCTTCAACCTAATCTACTATAGGACAGTAGTGCAAATCAATGACCTGCTCCTAAATCAGCTCTCGAATAAAATGCATATGGATCTTAATGTGTTTGGTTTGCTAATGATGGACCATGTTCTTTGAGATCTAGATGGTACTTTGGTTGTCACAATAGATGATTGATGGCTTATGAAAGGTAATACCAAGTTCAGTGAGGATATTATGAAGCCAAAGATCCTTAGTGGTAACATTGACAACCCCTAATACTCAGCCTCAGTTGAAGAAAGAGAAATGGCATGTTGCTTCTTGCTCTGCCAACAAATGGGACTAGAACCATAGTGAAATCTTTAGACAGAGGTGGTCTTGTGATCATCAATATCACCAGCCCAATCAGAATCCATGTATCTAAGTAAGTATGAACTTGTGCCTGCTGCATAGTGAATCCCATGCCTATGAGTGCCCTAAATGTAGTGCAAGATGCATTTGGAAGATTTCCAATGAAGCTCATGTGGTTCTGTCATGAAATGCAAAACAATTCCAACTGCAAAGAAAATGCCAGGGTGAGTATGAGTCAAGTAGATGAGGCTACCAACAATTTGACGATACATAGTATCATCAATTAGTGGTGTGGAACATTTCACCTCAAGCTTAACTCCAAACAAAAAGGGAGTCGGTGTAGGCTTACAATCACCGATATGAAAACATGACAAAAGATCAAGAGCATACTTGGGCTATGCAAGTGAGATCCTAGAAGAGGTTTGTGTGATCTCAATCTCAAGAAAGTAGTGCAAGAGACCCAAGTCAGTCATGGAAAATTTTTCATGCAAAGTAGTCTTTATAGTCGAGATGGTGGATGAAGTTCTCCCAGTGATAATCAATTCATCAACATATAGAGCCAAGAATATAAGGGCATCCTCCTCTTGCAAGATGTAGAAATTCAGATCTGAGTGGCATCTAGAGAACCCAATGGAGAGAAGAAAGGATTCCATTTTTGAATACCAAGATTGTGGAGCCTACTTGAGACCACAAAGAGACTTCCTTAGTTTACAAACTAGTGAAGAATCTTGAATGAATCCTTGTGGCTGCTCCATGTAAATTTCTTCATGTAGATCTTCATGAAGAAATGCACTCTTCACATCCTTTTGATGTACAATCCAACCATGGGTTATAGCAATAGCAAGTAGCAAGTGAATGGAGTTCATTTTGGCAACAGGGGAAAAGGTCTTAGTATACTCAATGCATGGTACTTGAGAGAAACCTTTGGCTATAATTCATGCTTTATATTTTTCAACTAAACCATCTGCTGCAAATTTGGTTTGATAAATGCAATTACACTAAACCAATTTTTTTCCCTTAGGAAGTGGAACAAGATCCCATGTTTCATTTTGCATTAAAGAGTTGTACTCTTCCTCCATTGTGGAATCCCACTCAGCAATACTAGATGCTTCGCAAAATGTTTGTGGATTTGAAGTTGTGGTGATGTAGGAATGTGGAATTTCATGACGCTATGATCGAGTCCTCCTAGTATTTGAAGGATCCCCAACAAGATTTCCGGAAAACTCAAGTGTTTGGCGAGCCCAATGAGGCATGGTAGCGTATGGAGGAGGAGATTCTAAACTCAATGAAGAGGAAGATGAAATCTCATGATCAACTTGATGACTAGAGGAAGCTTGAAGAAAATCCTCAATGTCAGAATCTTCTAAATCTAGTGTGGAGGAAGGAAGAGTGGAGGATGAGCTAGAAGAGTTTTCCTCAAAATGCACACTACACTCAATGAAGAGCTCATGTGTTGTAGGATCCATTAGCCGATATCCTTTGACACCATCAAGGTAACCAACAAAGATACAAGGTTGAATCTGGGGTTCCAAGGCCTTGCACTTCTCTAAAGGAATATGTGCCCATGCTGAGGAGCCAAAAACTCTAAAGTACCCCACAACAAGTTTCCTACCACACCAAGCTTTGAAGGGAGTGATGCCCTTTAATGCCTTATGTGGAACTATGTTCTGGATGTGAGAAGCACAATTGATAGCTTCTGCCCAATATGCAGGTGTGAGGGAGCGAGCGTGGATCATGCAACTAGCCATATCTTTCAGGGACCTATTTTTCCTCTCAGCTACACCATTTTGTTGTGGTGTGTAGGAAATAGTATGTTGAAGATCAATCCCTTCAAGAGTATAGAAATTTTCAAATTGATGGTTCACATATTCTCTGCCATTATCAGTGTAGAGAATTTTGGCACACTTTCCAAATTGCTTCTCAACATGAGAATTAAACTCTTAAAATCTATCAAATATTTCTACTTTGTGTCAAAGAAAGTAGACCCATGTATATCTAGAATAGTCATCAATGAAGGTGAGAAAAAAACAAGCCTTACTAAAAGATAATGATGGAAAAGGACCTGCCAAGTCACTGTGAATCAATTCAAGGACTTTTGAAGCCTTCCAAGCCTTCCCTTTGTCAAGCTTGTCTTCAGGATGTTTTCCCAAGGCACGACCCAAACATACACCATCAAAAAAATTGATTTGACGAAGACCCATGACCATATTTTATTTGTTGAGTTGTTGGAGATAGCAGTAGTTGAGATGGCCAAACCACTCATGCCATAGTTTTCTCACAAATTTTGAATGGGTGAGAAATGCAATGGAATTTAAATCAGGTACAAAATGAGAGAAAACATACAAGCGAGACTCATGATTGGCCTTACCAACTGCAAGGAGTGAATTACCTTCAAGATTTTGGATGCTAATAGAATCTTGAGTGAATTCAACTTTTCTACCATTCTGAGTGATTTGGTAGATGGCGAGAAATTTGGTTGACAGATCAGGCATGCAGAGGACATCTTAAAATGTACCATTACCAGTATCAATTGAACCCTTCCCAATTACATCCACTGGAGAATCATCCCCGATGAGAATGTGGGGCACAAAACAAGACTCCAACAAAGAAAATCGTTCTTTAATAAAACCCATGTGATGTGATGCACCTAAGTCAATAATCCACTATTGTGAAGAATCAGTAGTAGCAACAAGTGCAGTTGCTTTCCGTTTACCTGAATTGGAAGGAGAAGAGGATTGATGAGAAACAAAAGAAGGAAAATTGATATTGTTATTTTTAAGAAGATGCTTTAACTCATTAATCTTCTTCTTATGACAAGAATGTTCCTCATGACTAGGTTTCTTGTAGTAGCTACAATTTGGCCTCTCCTTCTTTTTAAAATTCCCCTTTGAAGAGGAGTTGGAGTAAACTTTTGTTGTAGAATATGATTGTGCTTGATCTCTTTGTGACTTCTTCTTGAACTGTTTTTATTTGTTGTCAGGTTTCCTTGATTATTTATGACCCTTTGGTTGACCAACCATCAAAGCTTGTGAGTGTGAAGGCTTAAGAAGACCTATTAAAAGAATCTTACCTTTTTCTTGCATCAACATTTCAGAAAATGAAGCAAAAGGTGTAGTGAATGTAGATCCCATTGTCAACCTATGAGTGTGAAAGCTAGATAAAAAGGTTGCAAATTCAAGTCCAAGTTTGTTTAGAGTGTTATAGATAATTTGAACGCCTTTCTTCTCTGAGCCAAATGATTTATATTGTTCTCTAAGGTCATTTGACCTCTATACATAATCTTGGATGTTATCAAAATACTTTGGATCAAGACTCATTAATTCATTATCAATTTAATAACCACAAACTTCATCAATTGTACCATAGAGAGTTTTTAATTTTTCCCATGCATCATGTGAATATTTATATTCTTCAATCTAAAACATTATATCAAGAGAAACTAAACTCCTTAGATAGCTAAGAGATTTTTTATGTTCAAACATCCACAGTAGTTTTTCCTTATCATTTATGGGTTCAGTTACCTTCTTCTCAACATAAGGTGTATATCCTAGCTGCATTAAGGCATTCCATGCATTTTGATGCCATGTATTGTAGTTGTATGGCATTAGCAATTGAAACTTAAATGTACCCATAATGAAGTAAAAATAGAGCACAAAGTAGAAGAGATGTACAAGCACAAAGATAATAAGAGACCCCCCCTTTTTCACTCAATCAAAGAACCCCCCTAGAGAAAAAATATTTGGCACTTTATATTTAGTGTAGTTATAGATTTTTGGATTTCAATGCTTTACAAATCCTCAAGAAATGAGCATATTATGAAATTATATGTTTGGTACAATTGCATATGAAATAAATAGCATCAATGTGAAGTACACAAAAATCATGCACTTTCAAAACAAGAATCAACTCGATCTGAGGTCGTATGCAAAAATTATGTAGCTTTGAAGTTTTTAAAATGAGGACGGTGAGGTGTCCTCTCTGAGAATCAACGATTTCTGAAAAATCAATGTACCAAAATTTGAAATTGTCTTTACCAAAGCATAGATCATGAAAAATTAGCCCAAATAAAAAAAAATTGCACTAAATTTGAAGGTAGGGTGCCAAAGTTATCAGCTTTCAAAGTTGGCCTTAAAATATTAGTGCATCAACGGAGAAGGGGTGAATTTTTTTTGCAAAATTTAGCAGAACTGCCACTAAAGTTAGTGGTCCACCAAAAGTAGATATCAGCCAGAAACTCTGCCAAATATAGAAGTTCGCCAGATAAATTTAATTATCCTCTAGTTTAGCTACCGCTAAATACTCCTCCAACTTTGACGGATATGAGATTTTTTATACTTTTTAATTAAAATAATAATAATAAAATATTAAAATTGTCGGAAAGATTTTTTGAAAAAACGTCGGTGAATTTCAAAATATTATATTTTTAATATAAAAAATATTAAAATCATCAGCCGAAATAAATATCGGTGGATCTTTTGAAAAAAGTTATATTTTTTAAGTTTTAAAAATATCAAATATATTTATTATATATTAAAAAACTAAAGGCCCAAAGGTTGATGCCTAAGTACGCATAGGTACTGCACTGCCTACAGGGGGCCATAGGTACCAAGGTACTTGTGTACCGCTTATTGTGCATGTTGTGTACATACCTACACACCCTAGTGTGCAGGCTAGTATGCGCAACATTTTTTTTCCTTTTTTTTTTTTTAATTTGATAAAAAAAGAATATTTTCAATTTTATTTGGTTTTTTTTTTTTTTTTGAGCAAAAGGCGATAGCTTGTATATATATTAATATAGAAGTAGAAGATTGTAAAATATGAGTTTTGAGGCTCTTAACAACTAGATGTTTCAAAGTACTAACTTGCAGCTATCAAAATTTAGCATTCTTTGTATATGAATCTAAATTTTTCCCTTACATAATGAATGTTGACTATAACTAGCCCAACAAAACCATAAACTAAACTCAAAATTTTCTTGATAAACCCTTACAAATAGTCATTTAGCAAAAAAAATTGAACACCCAACCCTTATTCCTCCATACCATCAACTTGTATTTCATTTTCCCCATGTTGTTCCTAGAATCCTTCTACATTATCTTGCACTAGAGGTGGAACATTCAGATTTGGAATACCCCCATACCATGGATGAAGAGAGGAGCTAGCATTGTCAGGATTTTTCCTTAACTGAAAGTCGTGATCGACTGGAACAGAATGAACATTAGCCACTATTTGATTCTCTTGATCGATTGGAATAGGATGGACAATTATCGGTTCTTGATGCTCATGGGAGATGATAACCAATATAGCATTGAACCTTCTCTTTATCACTTCTTCCTTGTCTTCTCCCACCACCTCGATGTGTCTGTCCAAAGCTAATTGCACGTACCTGAAACTCTACATTTCCAAAGTGTTTTTAATTGCATCCAAAAGAGAGATATAAACATTACCGATCAACAAGAAGTGTCGTGGGAATAAGCCACCAACTCGACCTTGACCCTTCCACAAGTCATAAGCTTGCACTGCCTTCAGGAGTCTTTTGTCCAGCAAGAACACTTCCCTTATTACCTTGCGAACAATTAATTGTAGCACTGGAAGCGACTGCACTAAATAAAAAAAATTGATAGAAATATTGATATCAGCTGTGAAGGAAATATGATTCTTCTTTCCCAGGGATACAAAATCTCATTCCCCAATACCCTCTTTACACTTTTACGAAACTAAAAAGAATGCAATTTAAAAACCTGACCAAGCTTTGCATCTCCTATTGAATCTGAGAAAGGTGATTCCCATTCTAGACAGGAAACCACACCCTATAGTTATGCGACAGATATTCCATGATTGCCTTTTGACACACTCTACAAGCTTGTCAATTATACCTAACTTTGCATTCCTCCTCCAAAGAGGGTGCTTGATGCATATCAGCACTCATAAAACCCTCTGCAATTTTCATTGAGCAATTGTTATGTTATGAGGTGAATTTATCAATCCTTCCACACGTGTGAGGAGGATGACACAACACACATATGTCATCTCATCCTTCTCCATTGTTAGTTTCTACCAAGCTCATTCCCAAAAAATCATCTACCTGCTTGATAATTAATGCAACACCATCATTAGGTGAAATATTTTGTACCTTCCTACACCTGCAACCATAGAAACAAATGTTATCTTTTTAAAACATAATCGTTTCCTTGATTGTTGTAATTCATTTTGTCTTGAGAGAAGTGCCCTTCATCAATGTCATGTACAAGGTGATACAAAACCCCATTGGAATTCTTAAGTCCTTTAACAGTTTCACACAGACTAAGCACATCAAAATGAAATCCTTTAGATTCCCATATCTAATATGAACAGTTGTCATTTTAAATGATGGGTGAGTAATCAAATTTTATCTTTTTAATGATTATTCATTAAATCGATCAATCTTTAGCTAAGCAAAATTCAATTATGCTCTGGAATAATCCTGACCCCTTCCTCCAAACTCTAGCTAGATTTGTCAATGCTTTCTCTTATTATTTCTACTAAATCTAGGAAATCTTTTAATTTGTCATCATTTTCCATTATGCATACCTCTTCCTTCTGGCACCCCATATTTTCTAGTCGATTTGCTAGCATGTTTCCCTCACAGGACATATGAAAAATCTGATAAGTATTAAATTCATCTAATAATTTCCATACATTTTGCATTGCATATTTTATATGTCAACTATAACACTCCCTTTCTTTGCACGCATTCACAATTATTAAGGAGTCTCCTTCTATGTGGATTATGTTGATTTGGAGTTGTCTTGCAAGCTACAAACCATAAATAATAGACATTAACTTTGTCATGTTATTTGTTCATGATGGTAAAACAATTGATCTAGTTGCCTTCACTATTCCCCTTGGGTCTTTGATACAAACCCCTGCCCTGAAATACCTGGACTCCCTCTCGACGCTCCATCAAAATTCAACTTATAGAAACCTGTCATCGATGGATGTCATTTGATTGTGCTCCTATCCACCTTCACCTTAGAAGGAAACTTCATACTTCCTTTGAAAGGCAAGCTTATGCCCTGCCAATTTTTCAAACTACTATTATCCCATGATGTAAACATAGAACCAACATTCTTGTGATCTTGAACCCAAGCATGTACTACCTCTATGATTGATTTTTCAATAACTGCATGAACACTTTGACTTGAGGCAGAAGCTTTTCTAAAAATGTGCTTGTTTCACTCCCACCAAATAGACCATGTCACTGCTATTGGGATTAAGAGCCAAATGCATGCAAAGAAAGAGGACTTGTATAAAATTGGCCATGAAGTAAAGAGATCCCATATTGAATTTGGTAATGGAGCATAATAGCTCATTTTTTGTAATACAAATAACCAACAACTTTGGGTAAAGGGCCACTGCAAAAAAAATGATCAAGATCTTCCAAACTTTGACTGAATAAAACACAATTGAAAGGATCTGCAATACCCAATTTGACAAGTCGATCACTTGTAAGCACTTTTTTTTCTCAACACTGGCCATGCAAAGCTACCTATTTTTGGTAAAACCACACTATTCCAACAAAATGAGTATGCCCTCTGGGTTTGTATTTGATCACCTTTATTAAGAATAGCTTTATAAACCTGTTCGACTGAATAATTTCCATTCTTGGATGGGGCCCATATAATACAATCAACCTTGATTAAAATACTACTCTTCCTTCCAAAATCTAATGAAGACGTTCCTTTTGATCTTTTGTTATTTGTGTACTAGAAAAATCTTTCCAACACACCCTCCCTGATGAATTCTCCACTAAACCATAATCAATTAATCTGGTACCCCACAACTGAGATAACACTAGAATTGCTTACTTTAGTTCTTGACAGTCTTTCAACGAAGGGTAACCATTCCAAGAGTCATCCCAAAAACTAACTTCAACTCCCTTATTAACCTCCCAAGAAATATATGATGTGACCACTTTTTTGCAAGACATCATAAAATTCCACATGGAAGATCCTTCTGGAGGATTAGAAATCGTGAATATTCTTGCCGGATTTTGACTATCCAAATACTTTTCCTGTTATATTTAACACCATTTTGAATCCGACTTGGTATACATTTGCCATATTAGCTTTCCCCCAAAGGCCATATTGCGCTTGGAAATATCATTTAATCCCACTCCACCTTTAAGTTTCTTCGAAGACATACTATCCAAAGAAATTAAAGGGACTTTTTTTAGCATCATTCATATTTCCCTTCCATAGAAAACTCCTAATAATCTTCTTTATTTGATCAACCACTGTTTTAGGAGCCTTAAGGACTAATATGAAATAATTAGGGATTGTTGCTAATACTATTTTTATTAGTAGAATACAACCTGATAAGACAACCAACAAGCTTTCCAAACACAAATTTTCATTTTAATTCTCTCTATAACTTTAGCCCAAAATGATGTCTTATTTGACCCCATAAAAAATGGTATTCCCAAATACATACATGGTAATTCTACCTCTTGAAAACCTAACTCCTAAACAATCTTTCTTTTGATAGTTGCTTTAGAATTGAAAACATAAACTTTTGATTTGTGCACATTTATCTTTTGCCCTGACAACACAGAATACTTATCCAATACCCATTTTATCTCCTCGGCTTCACCAATACTTTCCTTCCCATACAACAACCTATATCATCCACAAAAAAGGTTGTGTGTGATTGATATATTAGTTTGAGGAATACGTATGCCTTGCCACAAACCCTGATTGTGCTTCTCCTTTATTGTCCTACTCAATGCCTTTGCCATAATTATGAAAATAAATGGGGAAAGAGAGTCACCTTGCCTTACCCCTTGTATCGCTATAAAAAATTCCAAAGGTGAGCCATTAATTATTACAAAGAACCCAAATTTGGCTAGAACTTTCAATAGGAAGTTCCAACCAACCCTATCATATGCTTTCATCATGTCAAGTTTCACAATAAATGGTGACAGATGATTAGTCTTAATAAAATCGATGTTTTGACAGTCGATTTTATCATTTCCAGGCCTTTTGAGCACGATGGTAAGGTCAGATTTGACCCAAAATGCTCTGAAATGATGGATCCTTGCTAGATCTGGCAATGAAACTCCTGCTTCAAATTGTTGTATATCTGGCCTTCAATGTCTATTTCAGGTGAAATAAAGGGCAATTTTGAACATCTCAGCTACTTTGGACTCAATTGTGAGCTCAGAATCTCTCCGGGAAGCTTCAGAAGACCTATAAATGACAAGTCAATATGTGAACCCCCCCCCCGCAAAGTTGATATTTTCTTCACACTTGTTTTATTCTCCAGATCATCCAAGGATGCAAAAGAAGAGCATACTCTGTGCTTGAAAAAATAGCTCCACACTCTCAAATTTTCTAAAGATTGCTAACCCACAACTCATTTTTCCTCTGATACCATGTGAGATTTTCTAACTAGCCTATGTAAGAATCTAATGACTAGAGGAAAGAAAAACCAAAAATATGAGAAGGAATAAATTGTATTTCTCTCAAGAATGGAAAGTCATATTCAGCTTGAGAATCCAGATTACAAAAGAAATGCCTTGGTTATATAGGCCAGGGGGAGAGATAGATGCAACTAGATTATGACAAGTGCTTTCATCCTATGAGGTGTGACAATCATGTCATTAAAGGCTCAACCACTTTATCCCTATGTAAATTTAAGCTAGTGTGAAGAGGACTTTAGTGGAGAACTAGCTAGGAAATGAACTAGTTAGATAAAGTACCCCTTTCACACTAACAGATAACAACCGACTTAAGGGGAAGTGCAACTAGCTTGGGTTTCCCCATGAACTGTTGGCATAGTTCACACTTATTTACCCAATTGTACGCATCTTGGAATAGTGTGGACCAATAGTACTTCACTCGCAAGATTTTATGAGTTGTTACTAGTGCCGGCAAATGACCCACATGCCAAATTCTGAAATGACATCAATAATTTATTTTGTTGAGCTTTGTTAACACAACGTAGAAAAGTACCATCAAGACTTCTCTTGTACAAACCATTTTCCCAAAGGACGTAGTTTTCAGCCTTGAGTTTAACTATCCTCTTCTCTTTGTAAGTCAAGTGCTCTAGACAATCTCCATAAGTGAGAAAGTAAGAAATTTTAGAATACCATTCATCAGTTGTACTAACAAACAAAACCGTGAAAATATCTTCATATTTTACTTCCTCATCACTTGATATTTATTTTGGTTTATTATCAGCAATGAGCTAACACAAACCTTTCCCACATACCAACTTTGTGGGCTTGATATCCATGTTGTATTCCTAGATTTTAGGAATCTAATTACCTCTCTTAGTTCCAAACTCCTGTTGTGTTAGGATTGACTTAACCATAGAATCTGGGACCAATGCAATGACATGGGAGATAAGTATGTAAAACCTGAAATGCTTCACTGCCTTAACCACAATGAAAGGATGTTTTCCATTAGATATTACTTCAACTCATGAGCCTTCAATGGAAAACTCATGAATGCAATAGGAGATTCAATCCCCTCTTTATTCAGTTGCACCAAAATTATAGATAACGTATGCTCAGAAGCATAACTATGCATAATGAAATCTTTGGTGTAGTCTAGATAGACTAGCACTAGTGCATGCGTGATGGATTCCTTAATTTCATTGAATGCAACCTTGCCTTCTACACTCCACCGGAAGATATATTTTCCCTTCATCATATCAACGATATGACATGTCTTTTTTGTGAAGTGAAGGACAAACCTACACAAAATATTTACCTTTCCAAAGAAAGAATGAATTTTTGTCTTACTCAAAGGTAGAGTAAGAGCCTAAATTGATTTGACCCATTATTGATCAATATTTATACCTTCCTTGGACACAATATGGCCAAGGAGCTTACCAAGTTGGTAACCACAAAAATTGACTCCTTGGGGTTGAGAGAAATTTTGTGCTACCGACACCTCTCAAGGACTTGTTGTAAGTGATAAAAATGTTCCTAACATCTCTTTGAGAAGATCGTCAAATCATCAAGATAAAAAACAATAAACTTACTCATGACATCACAGAAATCTAATTCCATCGCTCTTTGAAATGTAGCATTGACATTGATTAAACCAAAAGGCATTCTATGAAATGAAAAATTACCCCATGGAGTGGTGAAAGTAGTCTTATGTTGGTCTTCTTTACTGACCTCCACTTGATTGTATCTCAAAACATTATCTAGCATGGATAGCATTTTGTATCTTGTCACTATCTGGAATACTTGGTCCATTACCAATAGGGGGTAATTATCTTTTAGTGATAATTGATTCAAATTTTTTAAATCCACACAAATGTATATTTCCCCTTTTTTTTCCAAACTAGAACTATATTTGTTATCCACGTTGAATGGTGAATATGAAATATAATTCTTGCATTAAGCATCTTTTGAATTTCAAAAAGAATAGTACCTAAAATTTTGGGATTGTATTGCCTCTACTTCTGCTTGTGAGGCAAAGAACCTGCCTTTAGGGGAATCTCATGTTGTACCTCTTTTGGATGGAAATATTTCAAGTTTGCATATGAATAGGCGAGCACATCAATGTACTACCATAACAATTCCACAAACTTTTCTTTCTCAACCGGAATGCAGCACTTATCGATGTTAACCATCTTAGGATCTTCCTCAGTTCCTAAGTTGACTTGCTCTACTTTCATTGATGATTTAGAACCAAATTGTTGTTGGTTTTTGACATAATGATCGTGTTTGTCAAAAATAATCTCGAGAGATACCAAACCCTTGGGAAACTTGTTCCCTTTGAGCTACAACACATTTTCGCTAGTCTGGATCATTCTCAGAAATTGACTCTCATGGAGGAGAATCACTACCTTCAAAATATAATTTAAATTTTGAGCCTTCACAAGAAAGGAAAAGATCTGATGATCGTCATCGAAAATTTGCCAGTTTTCTAGAATACTAGGTTGAAACACTAGCTCAATAGTGTAAGTAGTACCATGGAAATCCTTATGTAGAATTAGGAGAGTAGTTGATACTGCTAAGGAATCATCTTTATCATTATACTCCCTAAGTACTATAGAAATATTGAAAGCATCAAAACATTCGATACAATCCCAAATGAGATTGTGGTAATTCCATAGTCTCTCTTTTTTGTTTGATACAAATAACTTAATTGGCATACCACTAACTCAACATCTCCTTGAGCATAAAGGTTTTTGATTCCCCTCCTACATGCAACTTGTTGGAAAATTGTGTCTCAACCTTGCAATTTTATAACGGTTATTGTTGATAGGAAAAATGGTTTTGTTACTTAAGTCATGGGGTTCTAATTTTTCCTAACCTAAGTCGTGGGGTTCTAAAGTTTCATAACCTCCCAACTTAGCGATCTCTTTGTTGTCGAAAATTCACGGGTTTTTCACAACTTTGTAACCTTTGACATGAGGTTTTGAGGTTCATATGTTTAGTGGCTTAGCGATCTCTTTGTTGTCGGTGAGTCATAGGTTTTCAAAACTTTGTAACCTCTGACAAGAGGTTTTGAGGTTTGGGTTTTTAGCGACTTAGCGATAGAGTGATAAGGAGGAAGGAAGCACTTCAAGTGGGAGCTAGCCATGATGATCATTGATGAAGAAGGTGGGACCTACGAAGGCAGCACAAAATGACACCAAACGAAGCTTAAGGTGGGACCCGATAGGCTGACGATGGATTTTGGTGATGTGTGACGACAAGTAGCGAATGGAGTGATGGTCTATTGTTTCATCGGTGGGAGTTGATACATTATAAATCTAGACCATTAATTATTAGGGTTTAGATCTAACAGCAGATATTGTTCATTGGCCTATCTTTCCTTAGAATGTAAATCTATTTTGTGAGGGTGTTGCATTACGGTTGTAAGAGAGTGACATAGAGAGGTAGAGTGAGAGATAGTGATGTATTCTGAGAGTCTGTTAGTAGTTGTGTTTTCTCTTGATCTCTAAGTGGTGATACTCCTATGAGAAGCTTTCTCTACAATTATATTGTAATCTTTGTGATTTACTGAATAATATATTGGGCAGCTTTTAGAGTGTGGAGTTTTTCTCCTAAAATGGTTTTCCCCAAGTAAATCACTATGTCATGGCATGCATGATATTTATGTTTATTCTTGTTTAATTTTATGTAACTTTTAAAGATCTATAAAAATTTTGCATTATTCTCCTCTCAAGATTAGTGTAGGAAGTTGTTTCGCTACCTTAGCTTCCTTACAAGTGGTATCAGAGCTTGATCACCTTTGGTTTCAATTGTGGGTTGTTGATTTTTTAAACTAATCCAGATTTTAGTGGGAGCTTGTACAGAAGACACTTTGTGATCTTGTTGCAGGAATTTTCAGATGGAAAGTTCATCAAGGAGAATAGAGGTGGATAAATTTTTTGGAAATAATTTTGAAATTTGGAAGCTAAAGATGGAAGATTTATTGACAGATTGAGATCTGTGGGATGTTGTTGATGAGAATGTTTCAAGGCCTACAAATCCTACTCATGCTACTTAATATGATGTTATGGACCGTAAATCCAAGGGTCTAATCAGATTGTGCTTGGTAGACTATGTTTTAATTAATGTCCATGAAGAGACCTCTATATAGAAACTATGGAAGAAGCTTTGAGATGTATCAAGCCAAATATTTAGTGAACAAGATTTTCTTGACGAAGAAATTGTATTCCTTGAGAATGGAAGAGGGTGGATGGATTACAGAACACCTGGAAGCATTCAATATGTTGGTGGCTCAGTTGGCATCAGTTGGTGTCAAAATGGATGAAGAAGAGAAATGTCAGATCTTTCTTTGTTCATTGCCTAATTCGTGGGATAATTTTGTTATGGCTATTGGGAGTAGTATTATATTGAAGACTGAAGATGTGGTGGGTTCTTTTCTTTCTGAAGATATGAGGAGGAAGGTATCCATTAGTTCCAAGGAGGCCCTGAATGTTCATGGAATACCTAAGGAAAAAGGTAAGAAGAATGAGAAGCATGACTAATCCAAGTCTAAGTCTCCTGGAAAGTCCAAAGTTATTTGTTGGAGCTATGGTAAGCTTGGACATGTTCATAAGGACTACAAAGAAGAAAAGAAGAAGAAAAAGAAGAAATTTCATTTTGATTCTGAGTCCGAGAAGGGAAATGGTGACACATTCATTGCAGCTTTGGAAACTCATGCAGGTAATGATGCATGGTTAATTGAATTAGGTCATCTTTCCATATGACCTTTAATAGAGATTTGTTTTCTGAATATGAATAATTTGATGGAGGTAAGGTGTACTTGGGTGATGATTCTCATTTAGACATTATTTTTCGTGGTAAAGTTAAAATCGAGTTTCCTGATGATAAAATAAAAGGGATTAATGGTGTGTTGTATATCCCTTATTTAGCATGAAATTTGTTATATGTGACAAAACTAATAGATGTGGGTGTGCAAGTAGTATTTTCTTATGCATGATGCAATATGGTTAGAGGTGCTATGGTGATTTCTAGAGGTGCTAGATATGGCACATTGTATAAGCTTGATGCATGCACTGTTGAGTGCAATAGTACTTTTGTGAAAAGAAAGTCTATGGAAGAAGTGAAGGTTTCACCTTCAATAGATGGTCATGGATTTTGGGTACCCAAGGGTGCTCAATTCTTCTAAAATAAAGTTACTTGTAGAGAAAACTATGTTATAGCACCAGAGACTTGGCCACATTGAAGAAAAGGGTCTAAGGACCTTGAAAAATAAAAACCTTGTTGAAGGTTTGTCTGACTGTAGTTTTGAATTCAATTTCTCTGAGCATTGTATCTATGGAAAAAAAAATTACGTTCAATTTTTTCTCATAAATCTTGTGGTGTATTGGATCTTATTCATTCTGATGTGTTTGGTCCTGTAGATGTTCCTTCGATTGGTAAATCCATATATTATACGAAAAATTTTTGGATTTGATTACGTAAAAAAATTTGCATCAACGTTTCGGATCACACTCTGTGATCCATCATCGGGATGAAAGTGAAGAGTTGAAGGAGAATGTAAATTTGCTGACCCAAACCAGCTTAAAAGGAGGGAGGAAGAGAAGTTTGCACAAGGGACGAGGAAGATGAGACAACAACCAATAAGATTAAAAATAAGAGGAAAAGGAAAAAAAGAGAAGAAGAAAAAGAGGCCCCAATTTTAAACCAAATAAAATAAATAATAAACCAATGAAAATTTGAAAACAAAGGAAAAGACACAATAAAATCAAAGACAAACATGAAACCAATAAAAAATTATTGACAAACTACAACACAACAAAAAGCTACAAAAAATAAATGAGAAAGAAATAAAAAAAACCAAGAAAGAGAAAATGCAAAAGAATAAGAATATAAAAGAGCAAAAAAGTGGTAAGAAATGAGAAAACTAAAAACACAAAAAAATATAATATATAAATAGAGTATTTAGTTATATGTATATACATATACATATAAAAAATAAGACCAGAGATATCCAATTGTATAAGAGGCCAAATCCATATATAAGAAATAAGAAAACTAAATACAGTAAAAAGAGAATATATAAAAATAAATAACCATAAATAGAGTATTTAGCATTATATATATGTTAAACTACTAGGAAAGAAGAAAAAGAAAAAAGACAAAACAAAACAATAGGAAAAAATTAAAGAAAATAAAGGGAGAAAAGGACAAAAAAATATGTACCTAAAAGAACAATAAAAATAAACAACTACAAAGAGGAAGAAAAGAAAGAAAGAGAAGGGACCCTAGGAAAAAATGAAAAAAGAATACAAGAGAAAATGCATATAAATATAAATATACATATCCATATATATGTATATATGGATATGTATCCTCAAAGCCTAAAAAACGACAAGAAAACCTATAGAAGATCAAGATCATATACATATACATAAATATGTGCATATATTTGTGTATATGTATATACATCCTAAAAGAAAAAAAGACCAAAAACAAACAACAATACCAGCCCCTTTAAAACAAGAGACAAAATTAAATCAAAAGGATAAAAGAGAAAATTAAAGAAAGAGAAAGAAGAAAATAAAGGAAAAGACAAGAAAGAAACCAAGAAAAAACAAAAGGCTAACAAGAAATTAAAGACAAATTATCACTTACCAAAAATTAGCAAAGAAAATAGAAAAATAAAATAAAATAAAACGAGAAAGAGAAAAAGCAATTGGATAAGAAATGAACATGCAAAAGAAGGGGAGGAAAAAAGAAAACCAAAAACACCTAAAAGAATGCAAATATAAATAACTACTAAGGAGGAAAAATGAAATAAGAGAAAACAAAACTAAAGGAAGAAAAAAGTAATAAAAAAAAGAAGAGAAAGACAAAAAGGAGTTAAAATTAAACAAAAAAATGACCACAAGGAGGAAAAAAGAAATCAAATGAAGGGAGAACAAGGAAAAACAAAAATGAATAAGAGAAGAAGCATATATACATATACATATACATATCCATATATATGTGTGTATGCATATGTGGACAAGAAGCATAAAAACTAACCAACAAACCTATAAAAGACCAAGAACAAAAGGGGAAAGGGAGGAGGGGAAGAAAATGGGGAAGGAGGAGCCATCAAGGGACCAACTCACAACACCAAAAAACATGACAAGACGAGCTGAAACAAAGGAGATAGAGCAAGACCACGAGAAGAAGGGAAGGAGAGGACAAAAAAGGAAAATGGGGAGACAAGAAGCTAATGCGACTAAGGGGGATGATGAGACCTTAGGTTTTGGATAACAAGGGATGCCAAGACTGGCTTAACTTCCACCCTTCATCGCGATTGAGGTTCAACAAGTGATTGTTGATTTTGATGGCTTCTTTGAGTTTCCTTTTGAAGAAGTTGTCTTCTTTGCACAAGATTTGGGTGTGTTCAAGGCAAATATGGTGTTCGATAGAAGAAGAATGGTCAACCCAAATCAGATTTGAGAATGTGTTCATGTCGGATGTTAGCACTATGTTCTTTGATTCTAGTGCTAAACAAGCGACCTATTTCACCTATATAAGGTGTGCCACATGAACAAACAATCTTGTAGACACCAAAATCAAGAAAGGTGTCCTTAGAGTCTTTAAGAGAGGGGATACAATTTTTAAGGGGAGCAAAGGGTTTGAAAGCACAATGGAGGCCTTTTTATTTTTCATTTATTGATGATTATAGTAGAAGGACATGGGTATATTTTATAAAGAGTAAATCTGAAGTTTTCAGTCGATTTAAATAATTTAAAGCAATGGTTGAGTTATAGAATGGAAAGAAAATAAAGTGTTTGAGGACTAATAATGGTGGTGAATTTTTCTCTAATGATTTTGATAGATTCTATAAATATTGTGGTATTCATAGATAGAAGACAACTTTGTATTCTCCACAACAGAATGGAGTTGCAGAAAGAATGAACAGGACATTGATTGAGAAGGCTAGGAGTATGTTGAGTGGTGTTGGTCTAGAACAAAGGTTTTGGGTTGAAGTTGTTTCCACTACATGTTACTTAATTAGCAGGTCTCCTACATTAGCTCTTGTTGATAAGATGCCTATAGAGGCATGTTCGGGTCGCAAGCTTTCATTAAGACATCTTAGAGTTTTTGGTTGCAAGGCATATGCACATGTGCCAAAGGAGAAGCAAACAAAGTTTGAGAACAAGGTTGTGAAATGTATCTTCATTGGATATAGTTCCAATGTGAAAGGATACAAGCTTTGGGATCATGTTGCACATAAGGTAATACATAGTAGAGGTGTTATTTTTAGAGAAACTAAGCCTTCTTCGGTTACAGTGCAACCAGAACAAAGTAAATAGAAAGATGTGATTCAATTTCCTTCTACACCTGAGAAAGTTGAATCAAGGCCCAAGGATAGACAAGAAGTTGAGGAGAGATCATCCAGCTCTAAATCTTCAAAAGAGGAGGAAGAACCTCCAACTCAGCTTGTTTGTAGGTCTACAAGGCATAGACAACCACCTGAAAGGTATTCACTTGATGATTGGAAACGTATTTTTTCTTTGAATACTAACATGGATGAACCCAGATCTGTAAAAGAGGCATTAGGTATGAATGATGCAAAATATTGGAAGATTGTTATGGATGAAGAAATAGCATCTTTGAAAAAGAATGATACATGGGATCTTGTACCATTGCCTGAAGGACGGAAACCTATTGGTTGCAAATGGGTTTTTAAGAAAAATATTGGTTCATATGGAGGTATTGAGAAGTTCAAAGCAAGGTTGTTGTGAAGGGTTACTCTTAAGTTGAGGGTGTTGATTATGGTGAGATATTTTCTCCTGTTGCAAAAATGACATCCATTAGATTTGTACTTTCTATTGTTGTTGCTTATGATTTAGAGGCTGAGAAAATGGATTTGAAAACTACTTTTCTTCATGGTGATTTGGAGGAGGATATTTATATGACATAGCCAAAGCACTATGTGGTGAAAGGTAAAAGTAAATTGGTTTGCAAATTGAAGAAATCTTTGTATGGCTTAAAATAAAGTCCTAGGATGTGGTACTAGAAATTTGATACATATGTTTTGAGTTTGGGATTTGAGCGTTCTAAATCAGATAATTGAGTTTATTATAAAATTGATGGTGATCGTTTCCTGATTAGTGCATTATATGTTGATGACATGTTATTTATTGGAAAAAGGGAAAGGTATGATTTCAGAACTAAAATATCAACTTGCTGCTAGATTAGAAATGAAAGATCTTGGTGTAGTGAAACACATTCTTGAGATGGAAATTAAAAGAGATGGAGTGAATAGAAAGCTATGGCTTGTCCAAAGTAAGTATGTCAATTCAATTTTACAGAGATTTAACATGCAAGATTATAGACCATCATGTGTACCTGTTTCAGTTGGAATAAAGTTATCTATTTCAGATTGTCCAACATCCCCATCAGAGATGGAAGACTTGAGCAGAGTGCCTTACCAGAGTGTAGTTGGAAGTTTGATGTATGCTATGGTTTGTACTAGACCAGAAATTTCCCAAGCAGTGGGAATTCTTTCCAGATATATGTCTAATCCTGGTAGAGTTCATTGGAATTCAATTAAAAGAGTCTTCAGATATTTGCACAGTACCTTAGATTATTCCTTATATTATCATAGTAATATGACTGAAGGTGATATTTCCCTTGATATTCATGGTTATGTGGATTCAAACTAGGCAGGTGATGTTGATAGAAGACGATCCACCAGTGCTTATGTGTTTACATTATTTGGTGGTGCAATTAGTTGGATGAGCAAGCGACAGGTTGTGGTTGCTTTGTCCACTACTGAAGTAGAGTATATGGAAACTAATCATGCTTGTAAAGAATCCATTTGTCTTAAGATATTGTGTTCAGTTATTGGCATAAAACAAGGTGCAGTGACAATTAGAGTGCGATGTGTCTAGCCACAAACCTTACATTTCATGTCAAGACCAAGCACATTGATGTATAATATCATTTTGTTCGAGATATGGTCGAAGATGGTAGGGTGAATTTGGTTAAGGTAGAGACTTTGATGAATGTTGTTGAAAATTTAACTAAGCCAATGAGCACAAAGAAGTTCAAATGGTTTTCAGAGATGTTGGGCCTTTTGGCCCCTAGCAATTAAGAGACAATGTATACTCCCCCTTGTTGCTCTTGCAAGGTGTTCGACAAGTGGGAGATTTGTTGGTAAATTGTATCTCAACCTTGCAATTTTATAATAGTTATTGTTGATAGGAAAAATGGTTTTGTTACTTAAGTCGTAGGGTTCAGAGTTTTCCTAACCGAAGTCGCGGGGTTCTAAAGTTTCATAACCTCCCGACTTAGAGATCTCTTTGTTGTCAAAAGGTCGTGTGTTTTCAAAAATTTGTAACCTTTGACATGAGGTTCTAAGGTTTGGATTTTTAGCAACTTAGCAATCTCTTTGTTGTTAGCAAGTCATGGGTTTTTAGAACTTCGTAACCTCCAACAAGAGGTTCTAAGGTTTAAGTTTTTAGCGACTTAGCGATAGAGTGATAAGGAGGAAGGAAGCACTCAAAGTGGGACCTACAAAGGCAGCACATGATGACACCAGATGAAGGTTAAGGTGGGACCCAATTGGTTGACGATGGATTTTGGTGACGTGTGATGACAAGTAGCAAATGGAGTGATGGTCTATTGTTTCATCGGTGGGAGTTGATACATTATAAATCTAGACTGTTAATTATTAGGGTTTAGATCTAATGGTGGTTTATTTGTTGGCATGTCTTTCCCTAGAATGTAACTCTATTTTGTGAGGGCACTGCATTACGGTTGTAAAAGCGTGACAGAGAGATGTAGAGTGAGATACAATAATGTGTTCTAAGAGGTTTTTAGAAGTCGTGTTGTCTCTTGATTTCTGAGTGGTGATACTCCTGTGAGAAGCTTTCTCTGTAAGTATATTGTAATCTTTGTGATTTACTAAATAATATATTGGGTGGCTTTTGGAGTGTGGGGTTTTTCTCCCGAAAGGGTTTTCCCCACATAAATCACTATGTCATGGTATGCACGATATTTATGTTTATTCTTGTTTAATTTTATGTAACTATTAAAGATCTATAATTTTTTTGCATTATTCTCCTCTCAAGATTAGTGTAGGAAGTTGTTCCAATACCTTAGCTTCCTTACACAACTTTCATACCTAACAACAATGATTCATACTATATTGTGTTGTTAGTATTATCAAATTGTAGCTTGAAGGAAAAAGGAAAAATCTTTTCTTGCGGAGATATGAACACAATCCCTACACCAAACCTCATTGAAGAGCAACTGCCATTAAATTCCATAACCCAAACACCACTTGGGTCACCTAAACTAACAACTTTGAAATATGAAGTTTCTTCATCTGAAGAAATTTCATCATCTGAATCATACATGTTATTCAAAAATGATTCTCTTTCTGAAGAGGATGATCCATCGAATTCCAATTATTTTTATTTTTCTTGAAAACTTGGAATCTCGTCAATCTGCAAAAAATATGTACCCATACTTGAAGATTCAAAAAGGATTTGAGCTCTTATATCATCTAAGTTCGTTACAAAAAAAATTGACTCCCTTTCGAGAATTAATTTATGCATCACACCCTTGACGAGTATTCTTGTTTTTGACCAATCCATATTAATTTCACCTCCTACATCCTTATAGAAATTATGTCTTACCAATATCCCATATGATGTTGGGACATCAGCTACTAGGATAGTCATTTTGATCTTTATGTCTGATTTTTCGTTAGCTTGTAACCATTGACTAACAAGGAGATAAAATGGATCAATCTTTTCGGGAATAGATGAGGGAACTAAAACAAAATTGCTTTGTAGAAGCTTAGGCTTGGGAACAACTGGTATATCTTGAGAAGAATCTCAGCTTGGATGACTTCCCTTGTCTTGGACAAACTTAATAAGACTATCAAATTGGTCAATATTAGCCTTAAAATACTCTACTTCAGATATTTGAATCTTGATCTTCTTTGCATGGTCAATTATATCAAATGCTTGAAATGAACTTAACAAAGACGATTGGATAGTTTCATTGGTAGGCTTATAAAGTGGAATAGTGGTACTAGGAACTAAAGAATTGGTCTTAGGTATAGAAGAAGAAGCAGGAAGATGGGAGGTACTTACTTTCTTTCTCCCAATTGTATCTTTTGCTTGAACCGAAAAAGGAGCCTCCCTTTTAACAATAGTAACTAGTGAATGTGGGCTATCATTTTATTTTGATGTATCACCTTGTTGTTGATTGAGTTGATTTTGTGAATGAGTAAAAAAAACATAAGCAACAACAATAGGCTCATCCTCTTGATCTAACTCTTCATAATTTAGATACCCAATATTAGAGTCGCCAGCCAGATCTTCTTCCTCCTCTTGGAAGAGATTGGTGTTTTCTTCTGATTGATATTTTGGCTATGTAAAACCTCTTACTCAACTTCATAGTATCCTGCCACTGCATTTCTAGGAGGCGCCTCAAGTGCAAGCCTTCCTTGTGGCGTTGGAAGCCTGTTTTGGTTCCTTTGAGCATTGTTGAAATAATTGGAAGAATTAGGATAGGTTCTCCTTGGAACATCCTTGTAGGCAGGAGCAAACAAATCTTGAGACATTTGTTTCTTCAAAGTGAGCAATTCGTTTGCTAAATTTTACACCATAAGATCTGTGGTGCTTGCGGAATTTTGAATTGAAGATGTTTTTCCTTTGTTTCTATTTTTTTATTTCCTTATATTTCTAGAAAGAATCAAATCAACAATAAGAAACTTACCTCTGACAATTGAGTGTTAATGAAAAATCACTTCAAATTGTGAGGAGTCGGGTGAGCATTAGTTGGAATCTTGGTTGTCAACTTATTAAATTTTTCCACAAACTCATGCATGGGTTCCTGTGACTTTTTTCTCATTGTCGTAAGTTGATCCAACAAGGCATGGGCATCCTCAGCTTAGGCCTAAATATTGAATTTGGTTCGAAGAGTGGCCCAACTAGTAACAATACTAGCAGCAAGATTATAGAACAAATCAGTTGCTACTCCTTGTAAGGTTTCCACGAACAACCTTACTGAAAATTCATGTTTTACACCAAGAACACCACATACAATATAAAAAGCAACAATATGTTCATCAAGATGTTGTTTTCCATCTCTGTAGAATTTTGGGATGTTCTGACATGAAACCCGAGGAAGTTCATGCAAAGGTTCCACTAAACACAAAGGGCCAAAGGTGTTACCTTAAGGACCGTGAGGTGTTTGGTCTGCCATTCTACCTTGATTGAATGGTGGGATGACAAACCTTTGAACTGGTGTGGCAGGTAAAACTCTCTAAATGCTAGAAGCTTCACTTGGGAGAGGTTATCTTACATGTCAAGGAGGAAAAATCCTAGTGCATTGCAAATGTGCTCTCCTCCTTGGAGGAAGAATATCAAAGTTGTGTTTAATAAGGCATTGGTATACTTGTCCACTTCAACCAAAAGCATGAGGTTTTTGATTGTGTGCTCATTTCCCCAACATAGTCGCCAAAAGTTGTTGGGTAAATATTTTGTAATTCTTTTAATAATTGTGAAATGGTAGTTCCAACCACAACTATGATGAGAAATTAATCTCTCCTCTCATAAAGGGGAGGCTCCCTTCTTATTTCCCACAAGGTCAACTAGAAATTAAACTAATATTATGTACACTATAACTATCCATGGGGGTGTCTCCATGAGCATATTCTCTTCTTTCAGAATAAGGAAAATGAGTTACAATAATGATCTTGATGTTCACAACAAGTAATAAACTAAATAACAATAGTTGGAGCAATAATAGTCAATACCCAATTGTGTTAGACATAATAATAACAAGAATGGTTACTAGAAAATGATAGTAACTTAGAAAATCCACAAAAATCCAAAGTCTTCTGTCACTTTCCACAATGGTTCAAACATAACAACGACAAAAAATTACAGCTAGAAGACTCCAAGTTATTCCCAAAGATGATTCCAAAGAGTAACCCGTGTAGCAAGTTGTAGCTCAAATACTATCAACTAACAACACCAAATATCCATAAAAATATAGCTAACAATCCCAACACAAAGACTATGAGCTCTCAACCAAATCCATACACAAAATATAT
Organism: Sequoiadendron giganteum; assembly: GCA_007115665.2. Classification (NCBI taxonomy): domain Eukaryota; kingdom Viridiplantae; phylum Streptophyta; class Pinopsida; order Cupressales; family Cupressaceae; genus Sequoiadendron; species Sequoiadendron giganteum. The sequence continues at coordinate 421,749,459 of CM021103.1, read as the reverse complement.
AGCTCCAAATACAATATGATAGCACAAAGTCTGTCAGTACCAAATTTGAATTCCCCTTCAATAATGAAATAATGCACCACTTATAAACCAACTTCAAGATAATATGACAAGCGAGACATAAGAACACTCTTACATACAACAAATGTGCTCCAAAGAAAATTTTGGAGGCACTATGCTTTTTTTAATGATTAAATTTTAATTTGCACATTCAACACAAATACTGCAAGATGCTCTTCAAAATGGCAATGTTTTTCTTCAAAAGATCAAAAGGTCCTATTACAAAAGAACTCCCTCATATATAGAGAGAAGAGTTGAGAGATAATCTAGGAAATAAATAATTAAATTAACTTATTCAACAAGAGATTTCGATTTGGGGTGACCCATATAACACGGTAGTTGAAACACTTTCTTGGTGACATTGCCACCAAGGTTAAAATCCATGTTGGGCTGCTACACTCATAGGATTTATTCTTTCGCTAGGCTAGTGGGCTCGTAGATTTGAACAACAATAGTGTTAGGCACCTTAAAAAGTGCCCATTACCAATCAAAAAAAAAAAACAAGAGAGTTTGATTTGATTTAGGACTTCTTCTTTTTTATATGTAATTACATTTTTGAAAATGCTATGTAGAATGTCTGAAACTAATTACATAAAGCATAAAAATACTAAAAATTAAACAAGGCACATTCAACTTTCTCCACCATCCTTCTCCATGAAATATTCATGCTTCTTCATGATTGCTTGAACTTAATCATTATCAAGACCTGAAGTATGTTTAGAGATATCTAGGACCCTTGTAATGGAATCCTTTACAGTGTTACAAGTTTTCTCATGCCTTCCTAAAAACATCTTTAGGTTCTCCAGGGTTAACTAAACATCTACAAATGTGTCCATTGCAGCCACTGAGAAGGCTTGATCTACAAATTCTTTCTGGAGCATGTTAAATTCCTAGATAACTACATTTGAGGAAAGGAACTTTTGGTTGTCATCAAGTAACTTACAAGGAAGCTCTTCAACCCTATTGACAAGATTCAAATCATTGTCCTTATTGACTTCTCGAGCACTTTGCAAGTTGTTGATCAATTCCTTGATGATGTTCACTTTGTGTATCATGGTATCCTTTACCTCAACAAACATTTCCCTATTGGGAATGATCCCAATTTCAACTAATGCATCCAGTTTGAGCTTCTTCATCTTGATCTGAGCTTGCAAAATATTTTCCATGTCTTGTTATTCCTAGGATAGTATCAACATTTTTTTCTAACTCTAATCTTACGCTTTCCATCTTTCCATTTTCTCTATGGAGGATCTTAAAAGCTATGAACCTTGTGCAATCATTCGGTCTAGAAACTCACCAACTACCCTACCCCTTGTATGCACTTTTTCCACCTTTTGAATGATTGGATCCTCAATGCTCACAGTCATAGGCTCAACTGGCTCTGAATATTGAGTAATCTTTTTGAGTATTGTAGTTAGTTGTTCTACCTTGGATTTTTATTCATCCTTCAACTTTTTGACTTCATCAAATTTCTCTATGAGACAATTTAGTGTGGATTGAGTGTCTACTTTAGCACTCTTGTGAGTTATCTTCCCTAGCTCGACTCTTGTGATAGAATATTTAGAGATGTCCACTTCTTCCAAAGTCTTGTTAGGAGGAGATTATGCCACCTTTGCATACCTGTAACATTCTTTATCAAACAACAATCTAGAAAGAGTCTTTAGGTTTTTATTGGCTTTTGTCTTCATCGGTGCTAATTGTGTAAAGCTGAAGTCATTTAGGGAGAAAAATTGTTTCTTCCTTTTTGGGGTTTGGGATGAAAGCCAAGGTGGAAGTGGAGAACTCTCTTTTGGATTAGACACCATTTCTTGAGTTGATTTTGTTGCACTTACAAAAATTGTTGTCACAACTGGAGTAGTCTCAGTCAAAGTCAAAATAGAAGTAGGCATTTCCACACTAAAACTTGCATAGACTTAGACATAAATTGTTCTAAGTTGGATTGAGAAGTAATTTCAAATGAAGGTGATGATAAACTAGGCAAAGACATAGGCGATCCTAAAACATTGTCCAAATCATGTTTGGGGCTATCAAATATTGATCCTGAGGAAGGGGATGAATGAATGGATTGGACTAACATAGTTGGAGGAACATTGAAAATGACTGCAAGAATGACACTGGTAGGAGCAATGGTAGAAACTGGTGAAGACATAGGAGGAGTAGGGGTAGATACAATTGGAGAAGAAGAAACTGGTGGTTCCTCTGGAATGTTCTCATGAGGAGATACTCATTCTTTCTCATGTTGTTATTCTTCTTCTTGTATTTCCTCTTGAGCAGATTCCTCTTGCCTCGAAACAAATATTTTACTCTTTTTCTTACCGCCTTTTACAATAAGCATGATCTTTAGCCTGGAAGGCTTGCTAGAGCTAGGAGAATCACTTTTATTCTTCGTCCTTATTTATGATTCTTACCTACAGGATCTTGTGATTCCTCCTCTAATTCACTAAGAAAGTGTTTCAATCAAATTCCCTTTACTTCTAACCATACATTTGTGTTAGCAAGAATTGGTTAAAACCTTGCTCTAATCGAAGTTACTTCTTTTTATGAACACTGGATGGTTGGTAGAGGAGATCCTACTACATTATTCCTTTCATAGGTAGGGTCTACGATATCTCTATCATCTTCCATACCTTTACAAATATCAGCCAATTCAAGCTCTTTAGTCTGTTCCAATGTCAATCTGTAGTAAACTAGCTTCCTTATCTCATCTTCTATCCTATAGTCAACCCACACATCCTCAATTATATGCACATGTATGTGAGCTTTCTTGATCTTATCTTTCATGACTCGATAATCAATATTAGGTCTCCTTTTGAAAGTCTTCAAAGTGACCAACTGCAACTCATATTCAATGGCCTCATCCTTTGGAGATGTTTGAATTGAATACCTATCAATCATCAAGGGAAACTTGAAACCTAGCTTGTGAGATTTCATTTATTTCCTATGAACTGCCATTATTTGTCTACACAACTCCATTAGGATAATTTTGTCATTGAGGTACCTCAGGAGCATGTATGGATATCCTATGAAGCAACCAACCCTTAAGTATGTGAATGTGGGAAACTAAAGGTAGAGGCAACCATACTTGTTCACAACTATCTAGGCTTCATTAGAAACCCTTTTCCTTTCCAACTCGGGATCAAATGCACACAAGAATGGAGAAAAGAAAGCATCATTCACTCTTTTGTAATGGTGAATGCTTCCATCAAGATTAATATGTGGAAAGTACTTGTACACTAGATCACTCTTCTATTTCCTTGTGTTGTCAATCGAGGAAAATCTCTCATCACAGCAGCAACATACACCAAATAGGATGTCATGTAGAGCTCAAGTGGTGTATGTAATTTGATCAATTGATCATGAATTGCACCACTCATCTATTGACCCTAGAAGATCTATCGTTTCCTCCTCAATATGATTTTGATGTATAAATACATCCAATTTTGGAAAGTGGATGAAGTAGGCAAACCTTACACTCTACTGAGAAGAGTGATCAAATCATTCACTTCTTCGATGAAATCGCTGTGTGGAAATCTCTTAGGCTTCCTTGAAATAGTCAACCTTGGGTTCTTCAACCATTTTCTATTAATCACCCTCCTAGCAGAATCTAGATCTTTATCATATTATTCATGTGTATATTCCTTGGTGATATCTACATAAGAATCTTGATACTTGGACATATGAAATCTTTTTCAAGAAACTCTCCATCTAACCTCATGAGCACATTTCTATTAGTATCCTTGATGCTTAGGTCATTTATATTGTAATGAGCAGAAACTTGAAGAACAAACTCTAGATTGTGCACTACAACATGAAATGAAGCTACCATCTACATATTACTATCAACTATAGATCTCATACCATCATCTAATGGTTGCTTCTTAGTCCTTTCCACAAACTTGGACATATCAACATGTCTAATTTTAGTGTCCTTAATCTCATCGATTTTTTATGATATCGAAGTTACTGGGAACACTCTTTGATATTTATACATCATTTCTTTTTCCTTGCTCGGAGAGGGATCTGACATCAAAAGATTGGTTAGCAAGTGAATGTATTCTTACAGGAGTGCAGATGTGAAAATCTTCAAATGTGTGCATAGAAGTTGCATTACAAAGTCCATTATTTCACAATGTTAGAAAATATTGCATGGTTGAAAATTACAATAGTGGGAAAATTCAAAGCGATTGCATGAGCTTGGAGGGCTTAAGTGCAATGGAGGTGAAAAACGGAGTGAAGGCGCGCAATCTAGAAATCAGAATGCAAAATGGAAAAATTTCCTAGTGCTAGCGAAATTTTGCTAAGTGGTTGTAAGTGTTGATGATGAAAATGACACAAACAACATTAAAATAAAATATTTCTACTCTATTTCTCCTGAAAAAGAAAGACAACATGTAGTGGACTAACTCCCAAGGTCCTGGTAGTTGGTTCTCAACTGTCCGATGTCACTCAATCGGTTCATGCAACTGTAATATTCAAGGGGCTTGTGCTGGTAACAAAAGATTCAAGCGATGACTCATTTTTACCGAACTGTTTTAGTAGATCAATGGGGTTTCAAACAAAAGAAAAAGATAGATCAAAGGGGTAAACCAATAAGTATGACTCAAATTTATCTAGCATCCGGACATATATCTTCAATAATGAATGTTTTTCCAATCAGATCAAGAAAACCATAAGATGACACAATCTATAGACTAATCTATACCACTGCATACATTTTAGGTGCTTAATTAACTTCACAATTACACATCACAAATATTTCAAGGATTTCAAAACAACACACATTCATTCATCATCAAGATCATAGATCAACAGACTTTAATAACTTCAATTCAATGACAATCTAACAAGATAATCCTTAAATTTGGTTTCTTCTAATGACTTTCATCACATAAGAGACTATCATGCTTCAGCACAATCACTGGCATTCAAATAGATTATAACTTATCAGCCTTATCAAATAAAACAACTCAATTCTAACTCCATATTGCGTAAAACCTGTAATTCTATTAACTGTAAAAAGGTCAAGTATAATGTATCTCTGTAAATCACTACAAAATTCTATCTCCTAATCTCAAGTAAGCCAATTCTATTCTCAATTAGCCGACCCTTACAATATGATACCCATAGGGTATTTATACATTATACAAAGTTTGAACTCCACTTCTATTTTAAGTTACCCACCCTTTTAGGAACAAAACTTTCTTGGAAACTCAGATCAATTTGATCTTGAGTTCTTACATTAGACATTCAGTTTAACTAGAGAATAGAAAATAGAAGAGAAAAAGAAGTCATGCGCTTCAACTGTCAATGTTGCATGCAACATGCAAAGAAGAAGGAAATCATGCATGCAAGAGATCTATGCATGTGAAGCTGGATTTGTAATGAACTCATCGTAGTTGGTGAAGACTTGATGTAATGTATCTATTTCGGCCCATCAATCCAGCTATCTTCAAATTTGATTCGATCCAATTCTGCTGCAACGAACTCCCTCATACCTTTTATCTTTATCACCTCTCTCCTAGCAGCTTTTATTACTTCCTTGACATCCATTAGTCAATCTATCATCAAATCTTCTCCATCATCCTCTTTCTACATGAATCCTTTGAACCTTTCATCCCACTTTTCCTTTATTTGACTCAAAGGCATGCCTTCTTTCGTTAACACATTCACATCTACAATGATGGCAATGACTGCTTCCAGCTCCTCCAATTGCTCAGTCAAATTATTAACAGCCTCTTGAATCTCATCCTTATGTTTACACAAGAAGTCAGTTCTAAAACGGAGTATACGAGAAGTTTTCTCCACAAAATCCTTATTGTCCTCCTCAAGTATTGATTGCTCCAAAAGAGTTGTCAAAGGCAATGCATTAACCTTTTCTAATTTATGGTTGTATTCTATATACTCTTCTTCTTGTTTCTTCGATGCCTCAATGTATTGATGCATCTCTTTTATTAACCCTTGTGTGTCCTTGTAGGCTTCAAAACCTTCAACCAAAACCTCACCTACCTCTCAATTCAACTTGTCTACACATCGGTCTACCATCTCCGCTTTGTCCCTTACCTACACCAAATCATCTACCTCCTTTTTGCTTAACAAAATAGGAGTCTCAATGGTCGTTACCTACTATGATCTTGGAGAGGAAACACTCTTCAAGAATGAATGTAGTTGATCCAATTGAGCCTTAAGCTCATCCTTCTTTTGCTTGTCCTTGATCATTCTTGATTTGGTTGTTGAAGCCATCACATCAATCAAGTTCATCTGTTGATTCCTAGTGGGCCTTCCCAAGTTGACAGTACTCAACTGATAATCTGTTAACTGCATTTCCCCTACCTCCTTTTTTGTCATTGGCATGGCACATTCAGCAACAATCTCTCCTTTATCTATGAGTCGGGTAGAATGTAGAATCTTAGCCTTCTTTTTAGGCCTCTCCTGCTCAATTCCTTTCATCATATCCTCCCAATTGAGAGGTTATGAAGGGGTTACTGCCCTCTTCTGCAGGTCCAGTTTTAGCCATGTAGGAGCACTTGGAGTAGTAGTCATCATAGAAGAAGAGGAAGCAATAACTGAAGAAGGTGGTTGCATATTTACCTGGGGCTGAAAGTCAACCCTTGCTTTCTCTTGTTGTTCTTGCAGTATATGCATCTGCATAAGCTTTTCAGCCTCTTCTCTATCTTTCTATTCTTTCCTCAACCTCTCTTCCTCCAACCGATCTCTCTCCACTTTTTCCTTTTCCAACCTTTCCTTCTCTAAATTTTCCTTCTCTAGAGCTTCTTTTTCTAGTTTCTCTTTTTCTAAAGCCTCTAGTCTTTCCCTTTCTAATATTTCTACCTCCAAAGCTTTAAGTTTTTCTGCTTCTTCTTCTTCTTCTTACTGCTTCTTAACCAACTCTTCAGCATCCTTTTTCTTTCTTAAACTTTCTACTTCTTTTTGTGAAGCTTCCTCCGCAAGTTTTAGCTTGGCAACCAAGATTTCTCTTTCCCTCCGGTTTCTTGCCTTCTCTTCCTCAAGGTCATGAATCTTATGTATTAGCTCCAGCTTGTCGTTCTCTTCTTTAACCTTGATCTCTTGTTCTTGTTACCTTCTTTTTTTCTCCACTTCATCAACTGTTGCCTTTTCTTTAACTTGTTTGGCTTTAAATTGTTGCTGGTGTAGTATAGCATCATCTTGTACCTTGGCCTCAATTTCCTTTTGTTTTTCTAAGGCTGCAGCCCTTGCATCAGAATCTCTTTTCGCATTTTCAAACAACTTCCATTGATCTTCATGTGTCAAAATCTACTCAATATCCTCCTCTAGAGGCATGTTCTCTTGCATATCTTTTTCTGACAGAGTCTCATCTGAATCTATCTCAACCTCCAGAATTTCCTCCTCCACTTCTTTTCCCTTGGCAATTTCAGCCATGCTATGAAGAGCTCCTTCTTGAATTTCTTTACTCTTCTTCCTTGAAGTGGGACTTGTGTGGATGACTCACCTAATGTGGGTGTTGAAACAACAGATCCTACTGGAACATCCCCTTCTTGCATTTCCTCTTCATCCTCTGCTGCCTCAAGTTCTATTTCTTCGATGTCTAGAGGAAGGAATTCTAATGGCTCTTTGGGAGGTGTCTTTCTTTTGATCCTCCTGTATCCCTTACCCTTTTTAGGGGCTGGTTCTTAAGGATTCTGGGTTCTTAGCACTAACCATTGCACACTCCTATCCAACACTATCCTTTCGATCCGCTTAATATCAACGGTTTCTTCACTGTCCCAGTCAATTGGATCCAGACTCTTGGTGCCAATGTTCAAAGCTTCATAGGAGGAGTCCAATACAATTCCATCATCCACCAATGTGTCAGGAATGTTTTCTTTAACACCTAACTCTGACATGAGTGCGATAGGCAATCTTTCATAGTTCTTCTTTCTCAAATCATACTCATCCTGTCGATCACTCCAAAAGTCTTCTAACAAATTGAAATGTCTAGTAAACACCGAAGGCAATAAGGCATACATCTTCCCCTTTGGATCAAAATACTTACAGGTTGTGTATAAACCCAATTTCAACTGTATCAATTCATTACAAACCACCTTTGCTCCTACCAAGTGCTGACAACCATACTCACCCAACTTCATGGGAAACTTATGACATCTGGTTTTATGTTTGATCCCAAACCGAGCATTAACTCCAAGAGCCTGATATACAAACTCCATTAGCACTATCCTGTTATTGCAGCACCTTGGAAGCAAATGTGGATGGCCTTCAAAACCGGCCAACCTGAAGTATGTAAATTTGGGGTACTGGATGTACCAACACCCCCATTCAGCAATGAATGTCATGGCTTCTTGACTCAACCGGTACCCTGCATCTCCATTCAATTGATTGATGACCACATATATAAATGCATCATTGACTCTTCTGAAACAAGTCTCAGCAACTTGAAGAGACAATTGATCATAGTGTTCCCATACCTTCTTTTGTCCATCCAAGGCTCCCATTATGCCCACTCTATTTAAGCCTAGGAAGATACCCAATCTGGCTGTTGCATACACCACATAAGAAGTCATAAAGAAACACTTAGTGTTTCTGATGTTAGTCAGCTGATCATGGATAGAATTTGACACAATCATTGGCCAATCAAACTGATGGTCAACATGTAAGATTATTTGGATGAAAAGAAACATCCATTCCTTGAAGTGGAACGTATCCCTCTTCCCAAACACCCTGAACAGCATCAGTATTAAATCCGATACTTACTTCTTGAAATCTGCCCTCTTAGGTTGATGTGCAAGCTTGGATAGAGATTTATTTTTTGTCTTCAACCATTTTTTGTTCAAATGAGACCTATTGGAGTCCTTATACTTACTATATTTCTCCAAGGCCTCTGCCTCATCCAACTGCACCAAGCTCTTAGGATCCGGAACATTGAATATACTTTGCAACATCTGAGGAGTAAGATCAATGATCACCCTATTTTGTGAATCCATGCATAGTCTTGTAGCAAGATTGTAGGCACTAGCTGCTGTTAAGATCAACTCCGGGCACTGGACTGATAAAGGGAACATAGTAATATGGGCCAAGCCATAATCAACAATCCTTTGCATCCTTCCTATAATATTTTCTTGTTCTGCAAAGGTTTCTCCATGTAACTCCTCAAAGTTGTACTAGCCCAAGTTTGTATCAGTGATATCTGACCAGTCTGATTCCACCTTGCTCACCTTCACAACCGGACTCCTGTGATTATACCTCAAGGTATAAGGTAGTTGTTCTGGCTTTAACTTCTTTGGTTTTGGTGCTGCCTTTGATGTTCCTGTAGGCTAGTTCCTTCGAGCAGCTTCCCCTAATGTTCCTGACATCTTTCAACTTTCCTGCAAGAAAAACCTCTAATTAGATCTTTAGATGTCACCACAAAACATGCTCTAAAAACCATACCTTTCATATATGCACCGGAGGCGCACCCAGGCAAAAACACAATCTAAAACAGTTTCTTTTTACAACACTGCTGGACTCGGAGCCAAAACCGATATAGATATTTCACTAATAATGAACGGGCTCGGAGTCGGAATCAGGAAGGTGATTAGAACCAGGATCGGAATGAAAAACGGATTTGGTTTTTTTCTTCAGATTTCATATTTTCATATTCTATTCCCATTTCGCCTCCGCTTCCGTCCAAGTTATCGTTATTTCGAAAGCAGACTTCTTTATTATTCGCGGAGCCGAAAACGGGATGAAAATGGAATCGATACCTTTTGCAAAACAGAATTCTCCAGTTCAAGATTGATTATGATCCCGTCTCTGCCTAGGTTGACCATGACATCATCAAAGGTTTTATCAATTTAACCTATAACTCCATGATTAAAACCAAGGTCGTATTAAATGAAAAGAGGCTTTAAAAACACTATACTCATATGACCATGGGGAACAACTAAATTTTAGGGTATCATATTTTAATCATTTCAATGTGATCACAGCAACCTACGAAACCCTAATCTAGAAACAACATGATAAAACTAGGGCATGGATTTCAAACCTTACCATTTTACCAGTTTGAAAGCATGACAAAAACCCTAAGTAAAAACGAGATTCAATTAACCCTAACTCACTGTAAATCATTAATCTACCTCACTGTAAATCCTTAATCCAACTAATAGCTTTTAAAACCTAAATTTAGTCTAACTTACTGCAAATCAAAATAGCACAACATGATCATGACTAAAACGTGAAAGCGACAGTGCCCTAAAACACAAAGAACTAAAAACAAAAGCAAAAGAAAAGAAGAAAATAACCAAACAAATAAAATAAAGCAAGAACCTACTTAAACCAATCATACCAAGAATCACGAATTCGTTTAAAAGTGAAATGATTCTAAGCACGAGCAAATATAAAAAACACAACAATAAACAAAGAACAACAATGATAAGAAACCCTACCTCAAACGCAACAGAACCTTGCTAACCTTCTAAACTGATTTGCAAACGATAACCTTCTTCTCTTTCGATCAATTCGCTCAAATGAACTCCGCCGCTGCCCTTTCGTGCTCCTTAATCTCTTAACAATAATAATAATGATTCGTTTAATCCTTAATGAAGGTAAAAATGAGGATTTCTACCTACATGAGTAGCTGTCATTAATGCATTAAAACACAGTTAAGGCGGAGTCGGAACTAAAAGAGAACCAACACTTCACAACAGTGCGACTTCAGTCAAAAAGTCAACGATCCAAAAAAACGGCGGGGGCAGAACTGAAATGGAAACTGGTTCGAAACTTTTAAGAAATTTCCAAACTTGATTCCAATTCTGGTTCCGGTTCTGCCAACTAAACACAAAACAAAACCAAACACAAAAAGTAAAACAAAAGATCGACATAATAAAACTAAACAAAAGGACTAAGACTAAAACCAAAAGTCGAAACAGCCACTCCGGCTCCGGGTCCGCTGAAGACAAAACAAAAAGACCAAAAGAAAGACTATCGGGATGGGAACCAAAACAAGTTTGAAAAGAACTTTCAAAACCCGATTAAGATCCGGTTCCGGTTCCGGTAGACTAAATCAAAATAAACAAAGTATTGGCAAAACAAGACTCCAAACTTTGTTTCAAAAACAACTAAGTATAAAAACACAACAAGGGGGACCCTCTTTTGACTAAGCCAAAAGATGGGGTGGTTATGCAAGGCATAACAGTAAGGTCGTTGAATTTTAGCACCATTGCAGGTATATGTGATGCATTGTGTAATTGTGCTAAAAAATAGCGCTTCTGCAAGTTTTTGTTGATGCATGAAAAAACTGTGCAAGGTCAATAGAATTTTCCTACCCTGCATAGAAAGATCATTTTAACTTGTGGAAAGTCGCTAAAAATTAGTGACCTTACAAGTGACACACTTCATCAATACAAGATTAGATAGAAACTCTAACTTTGCATGTTGTGGGGTAAATTCAACTAACTTGATGATTGTTTGATGTCGGGTCGACAAAATTCACCGACCCTACGTTTTTCAATAAGGACTCATGCACTAGCGGTGAAATTCACCGCTCATGCTTATGACTTTTGAGGCTCATTTATGTTTACGTGGTGAAAACACCATTGTTGCAAGTAACACATGGGAACCATGCAAGATCGGTGAAAATCACTGATGTTACATGTTTATGTTTTTGGAGGGAAGTACCAAGTTTGGGGAAAATTGTTTGATGTTCGATCGGTGAAAAATACCGATCCAACACATTACATTGCTAGCCCATATGTATAATTGGAAAAAAATGTTGATTTAGCATGAAAGGTCTTCACAAGGCTCACATTGAATCATATGTTAATGCCGGTGAAAAATCACCATAGTCACAAATTCGGCATGTGTAGAAATGAAGGAAAACACTGAAGGTACCTAAAATCTTGAGTTATGTGTTTTGCAAGGTTTAATACCCACGAGACACAAACGGTAATATAGGTTTCACACAAACAAAACCAGGATATGTGACAACACATGAAATAGTGTGGGTTTCATCATACCAACAAGCAATGTACAACTTAGAGAAACGAAATACAAAAATAGGGTTTACTTTAAACAATGAAAACAACACTTTGCAAAATGGAAACAAACAATGCAAAAGCGATTTTTACAAGCCCTAAAGAAACCAAAACCATTAATTTACAATGGGAAACAAAGCTAAACTAAAACCCTAAACATCAAAATGAAGAAAAAAACAAAAAGGAGAAAATGAGGCATACCCGTAAACAAACAAAGGTCGAAAACCCTAGTTGAATCTAGTGAAAACCTCATAAGAATCTGTACACGAAAACTTTGAGCATGGATGAGCTTGGGAGGACACAAAATCATGCAGAGGAATGCCAAAATGAAATAAAATGGGAATAAAGCAACCTAAAAACCATTTAAAACAACATTAAACTTGCATTAATGACCAGCATGTGTGAACTCCAGGTTTGTAGAAGCAGCAAAATTTAACGCCCATGCATCTCAAAAAGTTTGGAAAGCAATATGTAGGGTCGGTGAAATTCACCGACCTTGCAACTTTTATTTTTTGCATTAAGCATGCAAGGGCACTAATATTTAGCGACCTTGCATGAGCGAGAAATTTCCTAACTCTAGAAATGAAATTTTGCAAACTTAACCAAAATGCAAATTTCGACAAATCAAAAAAGGTTAATGCTTAAAATGACGTTTTGAGGCTAGGGGACCATGCACAAGGGAAAGAATAATGTGCCACATTTTGCATGCTTAGAGTACGTGTGTTACAAAACTGACAAGTTTCGTAGGGATTATCCCGCGAATTGAGCTCAGTGAGTTTGATAATAACAAATTATCATATGTGAAGTTATTCTAGGGTAGTATTGTATCCCACTATTTTGATTTCTCTCCAATTAGACTTCTCAAGAGATTCCCAATCATCATATTAACAACCTCAATTTTACCATTTATTTGTGAGTGATATGCTAAACGAAATTGGAGCCTTTGTATTCATCTTTTTCAATAGAATTTTCCCAAAGTAACTAAGAAATTATCTCTATTTGAATTAATGCTACTAAGCAATCCATGAATCCTTATAATTTATTTGAAAAATAATGTTATATCTTTTCTAGCATCATTAGATTTTTTACATGGGAGAATGAACCATTTTGGAAAACCTATTAATAACTACAAATATAGAGTGAAGATCCCTTAATGTTCTCAATAAATCCCAAATCAAAATCCACTGAAAAATGTGTCCAAGGTTTGCTAGGCTCTGATAATGGAACATATATTCTTGTATTTTAATCTCTCACCTCTTCTAGATCACATATCTTACATCTTTCAACTAGTCTACTAATATTTGTCCTAAGGAATAATTGATAAATTATTCTTCAACTTCTGTTAGTTTTGTCTCAACCAAAATGACCTAATCCTCCATTGTGCAATTCCTTAATCAAGTGCTCCTTTAAGGAACCATCTAGTATACATAATTTCTTCTTCTTGGATAGAAGACCATTATGAAGAAAGTATTCAATATGGTGTCCTATTATGTGCATAAATGGAATCTTACAAAATTGCTATGATTTTATAGGATTTGGATCACCTTAATATAAATCTTTTAATATTGACAAGTCAACAATCTTAATAGACATGGTGGATAGTAAAGCAACTCTCCTATATAATGCAATTGAATTTCTCATCCTTGTGTTATAATATGAAGGTATATCCTTACAAAAACTTGACCCACATAATGTGCCTCTAGCCCATCTTAAATTGGGAATTGATGGATTTCAAGGTTTGATGATATTACATCCCCATAAAACTCAGTTTTAAAGCACCCATAGTCCCATTGTAATTTGGACTAGTATAGAAACTTGGTAAATGTGGTTCATTTTGGATTGAGTGTGCTTGTGTAGGAAAACAAATGCTTTGATGGATGATGGTTTTGATTTTAATTGCACTTTTATGAATTAATTGGTATGATTATGCTTATGAATAACCAAGTAGTAATTTGTTTTTGGTGAATTGTGTGAGGAACATTAGGTTATATTGTAGGTGCCCACATTCAAGGTGGTGCAGATTCTATGGCTTTATTAAAGAGGAAGGTTCTAATGTTAAAGAGATCCACACTCAATTTAAGCTATGTCATGTCCAAATTTGAGATTCAACTGAAATGTTAGTAATTGATTTATACATGTCTTTTAGCATTGATTATGTCTATGTTTTTAGTAATAAGAGGACATCATGGTACATATGCCTAGTATCTTTAAGTATATCTAAGATGTATAACTCCTAGTAAAAGCATAAAATGAAATTTTAATTAAGATGATTTATTATAATAATATAATTTAGAATAGTGTTTTAAGAAACTAATTAGTATTTAATTTACTAGTTTTATTATCCTTATAATGAGAAAGCTAAGTAACCAATAACTTATTTGCTAATTTTATATATTTTTACATATATAAATATATAAATCCAAGTTTAATGAGAATAGCCCAATTCCTTAACTATTTGATTCATGGGAGCAAAGGTTTTAATCATCTAGGGATTCAATAAATTTTAATCAAAAGAAATTCATAAAAAGAGGTAAATTGAGAGGAGTGGAAAGATATAAATAGAGAAGGCCAAGCTTTGTTATTTTAGGAAGCATTCATTGGAGGAGTACCAAAAATTGTAGTAGTGATGGAAATGACTTGATTAGAAGGTAGGCGAGTCTTTCTAGTACTTATATGCATAATCATGCATCCTTATTGATTTCTATAATAGATTTATAAAGAATTGTATTATACATTTTCTATCTCATTACTTAGTCTAATGGTACAATTATAGTATATAAATCTAAATATTTAAACTTTGGTGTCTAGGATGGAGATGTAATATGATGTAATCTGCAAAGGGTTGTGTTGCTGAAATTTCTCTAGACTTGTGTTGGTTATTCTTTCGTGAAGGCTTAAGCATACATTGATGTAATATGACTAGATTGGTATTATGAATACATTGGTTCGAATTTTGGAGGTTGTGTTTTTTTCTAGAAGGGTTTTTTCCTAGGATAAACATTGTGTCATTATGATATTGTTTTTGTGTGTGTTTTATTTTGAAAAATTGTTAGGTCATATTTTGCATGCATTTCTCTCCTCATTGATTAGTGTAAGAAGTGTTTCTACTATTGGCTTCCTTTCCACAATTAAAGAGAATATTTTTAAACACATTTTGTTTTTATCTTCCCCAAGTCTCTCCTATTCTTCAAAATCTCATCAATCCTTATTTCTCTAACATCTTCCTAACAACCAACAATCCAAATCTAGTAAAGTAATTAACATCAAGAGATTAGCAAGAAACCTCCATGAACCTCAAATCCCTCACATCCTCTTTTAAAACAAACATAACAACCAAAACCAAACACACCCATAAAGATTCAAGGAGGAACAAGTCAAAAAAAAGGGGGGGCAAGCACAATGAAAAACCATCAAAACAATGCCAAAACAAAGATAAATTATTATTAAGCAACCCTATCCTTAAAGCCACAACCAACTCCCAAAATGTGAAAATAATCTTTAAATTTTGTTCAACCAAGTTTTTATTTATTTATTTTACAAGATGAAAACATTACAAGGAAAAAAATAAAAATGAAACCAGACCAGATGCCTATTTGGCCTATTAAAACCCTAATGAGATCCTAAAGGGGATTTCATTTACCATTTTTATTGATCAAATATTGTACCCAAGGGTTCTTTCTCATATCAAACCAAGGATTACACTAGACTTAGCTAATCCACCTATACACTCCACACGAAAATTAAAAGAAAGGTTTCAATGCAAAACATGAAACGTGTATTCTAGCTCTAAGGTTCAACTTCTAGGGCAGGTATATGTTATTTGTTTCTAAATTTCGTAGCTGACATGGTTTTGCAATACAATAATGAATTTGTGCCCTGACTTGGATTTAACCAGATGGTTGAGTGCGCTTCTTGTGAATGCAAGATCTCAACAATTATATGCATACAGATCCCAGAACTCATAGTAGTTAGTTTAGATTGTTGTGACTTCATGTGACTATGATGAATGCACTTTGAATACTTTAAAAGGTCCATGATCAATTCTTGTCCACAACTAAGATGACCAACAAGATGAAAAAATTGAGTAAGGATGAAGTATATAACTGAGGACAGAAGTTGCCGACCACAATACATGATCTTATCATTGAAATATAGTGGCTTCTATATGATGCAACATGTAATCAGTTTACTTTTTGGAAACTTTGAAGATTCATCACCTACAAAGTATTAGTGGACGCACTTGGATATCCCATTCAGAATGTCTAACATGGATGTAGGAGAGAAAAAACACTAAGAAGGAAAGGAAGGATATAGTGAATGAGATGGTATCAACTGATAAGCAGCAAACACTAGACAAAGAGTGGGACATAAAGGATGAGCATAATGAGATTCCTAAATTAGCTAGGTGCAGACATTACAATAAGGTATAATTCACACAACCAATGTTTTCCAAGGATGGTAGTTGTAGAAGCAGATGCAAGTGTGGCAATTCCTCTTTCATTGCACATAACAAAGGCTTCACATATAGTAGATAATAAGCCTGTTGATAATTGGCTTAGTGATTTGGAGGCTACTCAAAACCAAACTCCCATAGAGATATTGGATTCTCTAGAGATGGACATGGATCCAAACGAGAATTTAATTGAGTAGTTTGGATATCTTTTACAGGAAAACTATGGTGAGTCGGAAGAGGATGGTCCATTGCAGGAGCAGGAGAAGAATTAGGAAATTTTGTATGATAATATTTCATACACAAGTACAATGTAGAAGGCTCCACACAAGTTTGCAGAGCTAGATTTAGAGCATACACATATCTATTTCCCATGACAAGAGTTCAAGGATCATGCACACATCTCTATTTTACAGTGTTCCACGGGGACGCGTTTCCCCCATTTTTTACCAAGTTTCTGAAACGGGGACGTTTCGGGGACGAGGAAACGGGTACTTGGCATTTCCCGCCATCCCGCCACTGCCACCGGTGCTCCGCTGGAGACATCTCCACGTCTCCAAGTCTCCAAGTCTCCTGGGGAGACCACTCTAACTATTCGTCTGATATCCCAGGTTTCCAGTTCTTTACCTGCTGAGAGGAACTGGTCTACATATAGCTTCATCCACTCTCTTAAGAGGAACATACTTACCTCTAAGAGAGCAGAGAAGCTTGTGGCTATACACAGTGCTTTGTGTCTCATAGACCGCAAGACACTTGGGTACAAGGAGAGTCTAGCAGCACGATGGGATGTGGAGCCAGAGGAGCCTTCACAGATTGATGAGGATGATCCTACCACTTCAGATGCAGGGCTGGTTGGTGTGAGCTTGAGGGATCTTGACCTTGTGGAGTCCACAAGTTCCAGTGATGAGGAGTTTGCACTTGCAGATGATTAGAGGCCTCCCTTCACTACATTTTGAGTTTTGACATTTTGGCATTTTGTCTTTTGTAATGCTATTACTATTAGTATCTATATTTACTATTTGGCATTTGCTACTCATTGTAATGATGAATCATGTAATCATCTTTATAGACTTTGTGATATCTCATATGACATCAGATATTCATATTTTTGATATAAATTATAATAGAAATCTCCAATTTGACAATTTTATTTGCCAAATTTTATTTAGCAATTAGCATTCAAGAAATCATCGTATTTAGATTTAGTATTTCAAATTTTACTATGTTATAATTTTACTAATTTCCTATAGTTTCATTTGAAATGTAATTCTTATATTGTTATACTGTTATACATCTTTTCAAAACTAGTTTTTCAAGTACTATAAGTATATGTATAACTATATCAGGACCACCACCCCGTCGCCGTCCCCTCGCCGTCCCCAAACTTAAGCCCTTTGTCCCCCCGTCCCGAAAACCCGTCCCGCACGTTTCCCTGTCCCCCCGTCCCCAACGCCCATGGAACACTGCTATTTTATGAAGAGTATGAGACCAATGTTTCTGGTAATGGTGGAGATTGCATTTGTAGTAGAAAACTTAGAATGCAGAGTCCAGCAAAAAAATACACCTATCTAATTAATGGAGATTTTGAGGGTTATGAAATTTGTACGTGAGAATTGCCATATGAAATTTGCAAGTGTTTATAAAAGGGTCAGTCAACACATCATACCTAAGGAATGGCTTTTGGTCATGTCTTACCCTTAAGTTTATCCCACCCATATGCAAGGCACCCAAGGAATTTTATGCAAATGAGAAGCAATTTAGACTCCAATATTTTACAGGAAGGAATGGGTTTAGCAAATAATGATCACTAAACCTGGCACAAGAAAAGGATAAGCTTGCAATAGAAAGAGATAAAGGTGCACAAAAATCTAGAAGATTTTGAGAGCCGCTTGTGCAATAAACTCAACACATTGAGCAGAAGGAAAGTCAAGTTGCGAAGTTTGAGAAATTGACAAGTATGCAATGACCGCTGGCAAAATGACTTCTGTAGGAGACCAGCTTGCCACTAACCATGAAAAGCTCCAAGGAGAGATGAACGAGGTTATACAAATGCTCAAATACACTCAAGAGAAGGGGATAACAGAAAAGCAATACTTAGAGAGCATAATGGAGCAAGTTAATGTTCTTACAACTGAGGTGAAGTTACTCAAGGTAGGAATGGTTGGAATTTTAGGATTTGATTTGGTTGGAGCAACACAATCACACTAAATAGTAACAATGCCTTCTACATCGACACTCCTCTTCCATGGATCTCTTCTGCACTTCTTTTGCTGCCTGCTCAATACATTGATGTTCTATGTCAGAAGGGATGTCAACTTATATGGTGTATGGGAGAGGTGATGTGATTAGTATTTTATAATTAAGTTATCTTCTTCCTCGCTAGAGTAGAGTGCTTAACTATTGTTTCGTTTGCATCAGCAAGTATGTGACAGTCTTGGTCCAACCGACACAGCCTTCAATCAACGCTTATACATGTACACAGATGTTGGTAAGGGCGGCAGGGATCTCATAGATTGTCATAACACTAATTGATATATGCTGGAAAAAGTTCTATCTATTTGTGTAATGTGCAATTAATTGTATGCTTTTATTATTAGTACCATGGACAAATTAGCCCTTCAAGAAAGTAATGAGCATGTCAATAACTAGTTTAATAATGTCAATACCTAATTTAATAATGATAAAAATGGGTTTTTGAAAGGATCCAAACCCTTATCTACAAATCAAGAAAGATATAATGATGAATCCCAGCAACAACCAGCACAAAGACTGCAACAGCATACAATCAATGAAGGGGCTGAAAGCAGCAGACCCAGGAACTTACCCTCTAACCGTTATTACAAACCTCTAACCATTATTACAAATGCATTAATAATCTGTTTTGTCCAAATAAAAGGAACTTACACATATTGTATGACACGTAGGTAGTTTATGTAAATTATACAAGTAACCTTGTAAAGCCCAGATTTTCGTTATATTTTCACTCCATTCCATTGAACAGATCGAGGACCGAGAGACTCCAATGGAGTTGTCAATCCTTGCAGCCTGTCAACACATATTCATATTCCACACAGAAACTCAACACCACAAAACCATACAGAGATAGACAAGAATATTATTATTTCAAATTCAAGAATGATTACAAATCTTGATAAACAAAATATGCCACAGCAAAAAAAATCCAACATGGCTTTTCATGGCTTCCACTATCCATCTCTCTCCATTTTTCTTCCCAACTCCATGCAGTCCTCTCTGTCTTCAACGCAGCATTGTTGCAGGTCTCTGTTGCTGTTCAAGAATGTATTTTATTGCTGTTTTAAACAGCCCCAAGAATGAGCTGTTTTCTCATTCTTTTTCACACCTTCTGGTCTAACTCCCCATGCCTCACCTTCTTTGACGCCTCCCCTTCTAATTGTTTTTCTATGCTGCTGTTTTGTATATCAATTATGCTGCTGTTTTTATGCTTTTATTGCAGCTTTAAAGAGCCCAAGATGGGAGACTCCTTCTCTCCCCTCTTCCACACTAATCCCCACTCTCTTTCCTGCAGATTTTAACTTTATCTAGAGGATGATTATCCTCGTAAAGAGAGCGCCCTATAAGCCTTTCAACGCCTCCCAAATATGGGATAGCTGTAACAGATTTGTAAATGAAGATTCCTTCCTTTTAAAAATTGAATTATGCGATTCAACTAACAAAGTGGCTTTCAAACAGCAAGTCTTAAAGAATTTTCTTTAATTTCCCTTTATTTGAGAATTTATGGCCTCCAACAGCTGCTCCACATTTTCAATTTCATGATTTTCTTTGCATAAAAAGAAAATCACATTTTAAGACTTGCGTGAGTAGTCTGAAAAACAACTTTATGCATAACTTTTGATCAGATGCTCAATTTCACCTGAAAACTGGCCAAGATGTATGGAATGACCTCCCAAAGACTCCTGCAAAGCTGTTTTGTTCCAACTCCAATAAATCTCCGGAAATGATATTTTCCGTTTACTACCGTCAAAAACAGAGAATTATAAATTCTCCCAACTGGTCAAGAATCTGGTCACGGAAATTTGCCACATTTGGTGAAATGTAACTATGAACATCCCTGTAAAAGGATTTTACTCCAGCCCTCATGGATTTTGAGAAACAAATGTTTCCGTGGAACTACCACAGCTAGACTGGTAACCGCAATCAGGCAAAATCTTCAATCTTGTAAATTTGAATCATATTGAGACTTCCTGATGTAGTGAGATGCCAAGAACACCAAAACAACCAAAATTGAAAGAAATACAAACCAATATTTTTTAGATGATATGGGATTGCTCGTGAACCCAAATACTCCTACATCATCCATTAATGAATATCACAACCCCACTTTAACAGTCATTAACAGTCTTAAGTAATTAAGATTAATTCTATGTAATGTATCCTTGGTATTCTCTGACCATTGACAAGAAAAAATCAACCTAGTCACATATGATTTAGCTCAGATTCCGGACCTGACATATGCACAAGATAATAAGATCATTCCGGACAAAAACATGATACCGATTGACAAAGGTGCAAGTAAAGACCAAGAGATGCTCTCCTCAACATATCCTAGCCACTTGATTGTAAGCTATTCACTCGTGCATTTCCTGCTGGCTATACATTTTCCCATTTCCCTCAGAAGTTGATTCTTCTTTCGTCTCCTCCAGCTTTTCAGTCCAGGGCTGAATGGCTTTCCTCAAAAACTGTTCGACGTCATGTCTCTTCAATTGTATTGTTTAATAGGGTTTTAACAAACAACCCATGAGCATATCTATCACTGATGCACCTATCATTTCACCGATTCAAAAGCATGATCCAGCTATCTAAAAATTCAGAAATCTAACATATTTTCAAATTTTGAAAATAAGTTCTCACTATTGTCAGCCTCACACTATACATCTTTTTGGTGCAAGCACGTGTTTATAGATGATTCGCTCAAAATTACCAATAATCTCCACACGAACATTCTCCGTGTTTGAAATGATGGAAACGGTTTGAATCTCTCACAACAATTTCTCTTGCAACAACCTTGGAGATAAACTTGATTGCAGTGTGGCAGTCACCACATACTCGAAGGTTCTTCACAATTCTAATAGTTGCTCCAGGGGGCATGTTTAACAACCCGAATGCAATTGCCAGCTTCTCACTATGGTAGCCAAGGAATAATTCCTTCTCCTCCTCTTCTACATCATTCAATGCAGGTGCTGTATCTGGAATATACCCTGCTGCCTTCATTTCCCAAGACAATTTCTTCAATTTTGCATAGATCTCCTGTGTCTGTGGGTGTGATCTGTCTCCAACACAAAAAGTATGTACCATTTTATGGGATTCAATCCAACTACATCCAGGTATCTTTTCAATTCCTCTATCATTCATGAATTTTCTTACCTGCTGAACGTCACACCACCTGTCTGCTTCAGCATAAATATTTGACATAAGAACATAGGGTCCAGTCCTTTTACAATCCAACCCAAAGAGGAATCTTGCCACAAATTCTCCTAATGCTATGTTCTTATGCGATCTACAAGCACCAAGCAAACATACCCATACAACCATATCAGGCTTCATAGGCATTTTGATGACAAATTTTAGGGCTTCCTCAAGATAGCCAGCACGACCAAGAAGGTCAACCACACATACACAATGATCCATTTTGGGTAGCATGTAATAAGACTCATTCATGAGATTGAAGTATTTACAGCCATCGGTCACTCTACCTGCATGGCTGCATGCAAATAAAATACAGATGAAGCTTATATCGTTGGGCTTGGTTCCAGAGTGCTTCATTAATTCAAAGAGTTTGAAGGCATCTTTGCTGTAGCCATGCATTGCATATCCCGCAATCATCACATTCCATGAAACCACATTTTGTTGTGGCATTTTGTCAAATGCTTTGCGTGCCTTTGTTATGCTTCCACATTTCGCATACATGTCTATCAGGGCAGTCACAACTTTAAAATCTAACAGAAAATTGTTTTCTATTAGTTGTTGATGGATCACCATGCCTAATTCAAAAGCTCCCATCTTCGCACAGGCTGGAAGGATGCTGGCAAAGGTTTCTGAAGTTGGCTTTATACCTGCCAATTGCATTTGCTTGAAAACCTCAAAGGCTTTATCAGCAAGCCCATTTTGCACATATCCAGCAATGATTGCAGTCCATGAGACCACATCTTGTTGAGGTATTTTATCAAATAATACATAAGCCTTCTGTAGGTTTCCACATTTTGCATACATGTCTATTAGGGCAGTCATAAGTTTAACATCTGACACAAATCTGTTTTCAATTATTTTTTGATGAATCTCCATACCTTGTTCCAAATCTCCCAACTTGGCACACGCAGAAAGAATGCTGGTAAAGGTTAGTGAGTTGGGCTTTATAACTGTCAATTGCATTTGCTTGAAAATCTCCAAGGCTTTATCAACCAGTCCATTTTGTACATATCCAGTAACTATTGCAGTCCACGAAACCACATCCTGCTGAGGTATTTTGTCAAACAAATTCTGTGCCTTCTGTATGCTTCCACACTTTGCATACATGTTTATCAATGTTGTCACAACTACAACATCTAGAGAAAACCCAGTTTTAATAATCTTTTGATGGATTTCCATACCCTCTTCCAAAGCTTCCATTTTGGCGCAAGCCGGGAGTATGCTGGCAAAGGTTGCCGAGTTTAGATTTACGCCTGCCAACTGCAACTGCTTAAAAATATCTAAAGATTTTTTATCAAGCCCATTTTGTTCATATCCTACAATCATTGCATTCCACGAGACATTGTCTCGTTGAGGCATTTTGTCAAACAACTCGTGTGCCTTGTCTATGCTTCCACGTTTTGCGTACAAATCTATCAGGGTATTCATTACAATAACATTAGAAAGAAATCCACGCCTGATAACGTTTCCATGAATCTGCAAACCATGTTCTAGAGAATCCATGTTGGCGCATACAGGGAGAATACTGGAAAAAGTGAAATGGTCTGGTTGGATTGCTGTTCGTTGCATTTGATGAAATAGTTTCAATGCCTGTTGAGGAAGGCCATTCTTTCTGTAAGCTGAAATGATCACATTCCATGAAAAGACGTTTGGTTCGGTCATGTTGTCAAAAACAATGCGAGCATCCACCAAACTTCCGCACTTGTCATACATGTTGATCAGTGTATTTGGTAGAAGATTGTGTGGAGTATTTGTTAATCCTCTGTCATTTATGTGAGAGTGGATTTGCTTCCCCTGAGAGAGCGATTTGCTAGCAATGCAGGCGTGCAATAGATGAATATATGTGGAAGAGTCTACAGCAGAATTGTGTGTATTAAAAAGAATACGTACAGCCTCTTTCAAACGACCCTCTGAACACAGAATTCTGAGACTGCGATTGAGATTGACAGTGGATGACATTGAATAAAGGTATTCTATTATTCATTCCACCAAAACAAACTGCCACCGCCTTCGTATGTTCTCTTATCAGTCCCCGCCGCAGCAGTGTAATTAAGGGAACAAGCAGCTTGTAAGGGAATATCTTTATGTCGGACTCTTTCTTAGATTTGTATCTATATTTATTTGCTTTTACTTTCACATGTTTTAATATATCCAATTTTAACTTTTCTCACACGCTTCTTAATCTAAAGATTTAACATTTTTTTTGTTTGGTTCCTAGTCATTTTCATAGCATTTGTGATACAAAAGAGGAGCATGGGGTATTGGCTTCATGGAGGAAACAAAAAAAACTCCTTATATTAGAGCTAGAAGAACCTCATTGTTCAATATGGGGTATAATAATATTTGTTGTACTAGTGTTGTTTTTCATTTTGTCTTGAGACAATTTTGTTTGGTTTTTTATGTTTTTATTTTTATTGGTTGAATTGTACCTCTGATAGTTTCTATGACTATTATTTTTAAATGTTGACTCTATCCTATGTTATTTACTTGATGTTTGTCTAGTTGATTAGTTAGCTATTTGTTTTGTGTTGTTGTTCACTTCTTTTTGAAAGGGACTAGGACCCTAGTTTTTAAAATCAAAAACATACAAGTGTGATTATGCACAATATATTTAACGTAAAATTTAAATATCTTAAAATTCAAATTTTCAACTCTTTCGTTCTTGCATAGCTATTAGGAGCCAACTTGATACATTTTTGTGTGATGATTGATTATGTCTTGGAGTTTAAAGACATGCATGTAAGTAATAAATGATATCTAGAAATCGGCTCTAGGAAAATTCATCGCCAACAATTTCAGTGAATTTTTCGTCAGTGAATTTTCCTTCGATGAATTGTTGACGATGAATTTGTCGGATGCCCTAGAAATCATTGAGAAATCCTATGCATTGAAAAGAAGAATCATTTTAATAACATTTTATTTGGAGTATAAAAGGAACTTAATGTGCATCAAATTTATCTAGGACACTTGCATGTTTGATTATTGTTTGCTAATATTCACTTAAGGCCTTAAAGATGGTAAAAACTAGTTAATTAAGGAGAACATAAACCCTTGTAATTGAACAATTTCTCCTAGGTATTTGTAAACATTACTAGTCCTTATGTTAGAGTAGATATTTTTAAGTGCTCAAAGTTGCATAATCTAACATGGCAATTCAATGAAGATTTGGTGACCTTGTCTCACGACCCTCAAAGGTATGAATTACACTTCTTTCAATAGTTTCACACTTGATGATGCATCCTCCAACCTTTTTAGCTCTTTGACCATCTTGTCCAACCTCCAAATTGAGGTCCAAGTCTTTGTGCATGTTCAAAAATCTTTTGTGTGTCCTTAGCAAGATAATTGCTCAAGTGAACTATCCTTAAGTTGTAGGGTCACCTAGGTGATTAGCCCTAATAAAAGGGGCAACTTTAATAGTTTTTGGAATGCGTGATTTCTTTCAGTGATGGTGAGTTAACCTCCATTTGTGCTTTTAATTAATAGTTCTCTCTTATTTGACTGAACCACCACTCCACCCAATTATTTCTCTTCTCACAATTCTTAAGTTTTTCACTCTCAACCATTCTCTTTTTTTCTACCCACCAAAATTATGTGATCTTCTAATTGATTCTATATTTCTCTCCCAATCAACCGCACCTAGGGAGTTTATTTTCAAAGTATAAATACTCCCTCCTCTCTTATTTTAAGGGAGGCTAATTCTTGTATTTTCATTTTTTCCATCCTTGCTTGGAGCTCTCATTCATTAGCAAATCACCTCTACAATATCAAGTTCATGCATTCAAGCTCCAGTTAACATTTTATGCTCATATAGAACTTTGTGAGCCTTTCAATTTGTTATCAAAACTTCAAAGCTACAATCATTTTTTAACCAATAGTCCCTCAATATCCTTCTATTCTTTCCTATCATCAAATGTAGGACTTAAAGGTTATAGAGGAGGATGTACACTATGTTGGATCTCTAAGGACCTATGTAAGATTTGGCTATGGAGATAGCCAAATCTTACATGGTATCATAGTAGGTTGGATACCTTTGGTTAATATTTTTGAGAGACCTTGAGTACAAATCTTAGAAGATTTTGAAAAGTTGAGTATTCTCTTCTCTTGCATCAAATGATGACCTGGAGAATCATAAAAACTTGATAGAAATATTAGATTATGGGGAGTCCTCTTTATGGATTTATACTGTAAGTTCATTTTGGAGTTTGTTGGTGCAAATTTGAGCTCACAATTAAGTTTAGAGTGTCCAAGAAAGTTCATTTTTCCTTTTTCTTGGTCCAAAGTGGACATGTGAGGCTAGATATAAAGTTGGGAGGTGATTGCTAGATCCAAAAGGTAGCTACAATTTTGGAGAATTTTTAATCAAATATGACCCTACCATTATGTCCAAAAGGCCCAAGAACCCTAATATTGACTATCAATTCATCAAAAATGGACACTTTTACCCAAAGCTATCAGAGAAAATTTGTTCCTCCTTAGCCGTACAAAATCATGTGGAATATTCTATAGAATCTTTGAAGATTACACTGATGTCATACAATGTATTGTTGGTGCAAGTTTGGTATGTTCAAAATATTTAAATCATTTTAATATTTTTTTCTAATTTAAAAAATTCCAATCATAGGGTTGTACCCTATACAATTCGTAGACTGGTAGGGTACACTACCTGTGTAGGTGCCACATGGCAACCTTCAGTTCACTTGGAGGCCCCTACCACAAAGCAATCAACTAGTAGAACATCAATGGTTAGACTGTCTAGTGCCAAAATATATTGGTGTCAAATTGGCATATTCCTCAATGATAAAAATATTTCATTGTAGATTCTTGGGTATATTTTTTCAAGAAAATATTTTGTCATCAACAACTACTTGAAGAATATTTCGATCATAGAATAAAATATTTCAGTTGGGGAATATTTCAATGACCTTAATAATATTCCTTGCTAACATCAACATGAAGTCAAGTTGATTTCAGAAAGTCAACCCCCCATTTGGCCCCTCTCCAATGGAGTTTTTATTTTGGCAGCTAATCTTCAAATGCTCATATAACTTGGGCTCAAAAGCTCTGACTTTTAAGATTTTTTAATTTGTACTAATATTTTATGCTCTACACAATGGTGTAGGAATTTTTTGAAGAGGAAAGAAGACAATGATGAGTCCAAAAAGGAAGCAAATCCGGTTGAGACAAGTTCAAGTACGATTGGTGAAGTATTATCTATTTGTAATGCCTTATAGTATCATGAAGAAAGGTTATTAGATTTTGGTGCTTCTAATCACACGTGTCCAAATAGGAATTGGTTTTCTTCTTACCAAGCTATTGATGGCGGTGTTTTTCTTATGGGAAACAATGTTTCTTGTAAGATTGTTGGGATTGGGAGCATTAATATTAAAATGCTCATTAACAGAGATAAGACATGTAGGAGAACTCAAAAAGAATTTAATTTTCTTAGGAGTTTTGGATTCTAGAGGCTATAAATTTACATGTCAAGGTGGATCACTGAAAGTGTCCAAGGGCATTTTGGTGGTTGTGAAGGCTACAAATATTAGAAACCTTTACAAGCTAGGGGAGTACTATAGTAAATAAAGCAACAGTGGTATCAAAGGAAGAAAATGAGTCTAGTCATTTATGGAATCAACGACTAGGTCATATGAGCAAGAAAGGGTTGAAGGTATTATTTGACCGTAAGTTATTTCCAAATCTAAAATCTCTGAATTTGAATTTTTGTAAGCATTGTGTTTATGGAAAGCAATCTAGATAGAAGTTTAAAGTGGGTATTCATACAAGGGTATTCTAGATTAAATTAATTCAAATTTTTGGGGGGAATCCCCTACTATTTCTTTTGGAGGATCATCATATTTTGTGACATGCTGATGTGTTTAGTGTTTTTAAGCAGTTTAGAGTTTTGGTTGAAAAGAGAACTAGCAAATCAATCAAGTGTTTTAGAATAAATAATGTAGGTGAGTTCACATATTTGGAATTTGAAAATTATTATAAGGAACTTGGGATCAAAAGGCATAAAACCATAATTTACACTCCTTGGCAAAATGGTGTTATTGAACACGTGACTAGGACTCTTCTATAGAGAGCGAGGTGCATGCTCAGTGATCCAAGTTGCAACAAAAGTTGTGGGTAGAAGCAATCTCTACAACATGTTATCTAATAAATTGGTCACCATTAGTTACAATGGATTGTAAGATAAATGAAAGAGGTATAGACAGGTCATTCTTGTGATTATTCAAATATGAATTTTTTTGTTGTGATGCATATTCTCTTATTTCAAAAGATCAGCATTCTAAATTGGACTCCAAATCCAAGAAATATATCTTTGTTGGTTATGATGATGGAATTAAGGGATATAGATTGTCGGATCCTACTACCCACAAAACCATCATTAGAAGAGATGTATTTGATGAATCTTCTCTCATAAAGTTAGAGATAGTAGATTTTAGAACAACGTTTTTACATGGAGATTTGGATGAAGAGATATATATGGAACAACCATAAGGGTTTGTTCAAAATTGCAATAGAATATTTGTTTGCAAACTCAAAAATTCATTGTATGGCTTGAAGTAGTCTCACAGGCAATGGTACAAGAAGTTTGATTCCTTCATGGTGAACCAAAATTTTACAAGGAGTGAGTATGGTTGTTGTGTTTATTTTAAAAGTTTGAAAAAATGGTTTATTCATTATCCCACTCATACCTTGGAGCTTGCCACATTGATTCATGAACTTAAGGTGAGGAGACATTTTCTTATAGCTAGACATTTCCAACTAAATATAGATCATAAGGAGTCAAAGTATTTGTTTGCTTAATATGAGCTTAATGCTAGGTAGAAAATATAGCTAGTTTTTTTTAGAATAACATTTCAAATCTGAAGGGAAAGGATAATAGAATGGTAGATGCTCTTATTTTGTTATAAAAGCATTGTATTAAGTCCATTTATAAAAGCATTGTATTAAGTCCTACGAGAACTATGTAATGAACCTGAGTGAGGCTGATTTGAGGAGACTTAAGCTCCAATAAAAATATTTATAAGATCTCATATATAGCATCATTTTTTAAAACAATGGGATTATAAATTATGACAAAATGACTTTCATGTTGTCCAAAATACATGGTCTTCATTTTGGCATATATTTGTGTTCCTATTTATCATTGCCAGAGAAGGCCTACGTTACTGAGGTACTTCATTTTTTCTTTTATGGAAATTGACATGTGATGACCCCTATTAACATTAAGGGGGAGTGCTAGAACATAATGTTATTATTGCTTGTACCCTTATAACATTATATAATGTTTGAATATAAGGTTATTAAACCTTATATATTATATGCTTTTCTAAGTATATCCCATTTGAAATAGTTATAGTCTAATAACTATTAGATCATTAATTATTTATGAATGGTTATTTTGAATAGGTGTGACTAACACCCCTTAAGGTATTATGCCACCCTTTCTCTTATATTTAAGGAGGCTCCCTCTCATTTGAGAGGTAAAGAATTTAGAGATTGATAGTGAATTCTATCACTAATCACATGAGGTATTATTGGCCATGTGGAAGTATAGAGAAGTTTCCCTAGGTTCAATCTATGTTATAATAGACCATTATTGTAAGTGTTTTAATAAAATGATGCTTTATGAAATTTTTTACCCGAAAGGATTTTCCCCATGTATATCTTGTGTAATGTGTAAAATCTATATTTGTATGATTTAATTTTATTTATTTTATGTTTTGTATATAATGATTAGTAGATCACCATATTAATCGTTTTGTAATCAATACATAAATGAAAGGTTTCGTCCTTCTTAGTAATCAAAACTGGTGAAACCCATTGGACACACTTGGTTGAACGAGACCCTTCTCTAGTAAATCCTCTAACTACATCTTCGGCTCTTACAACTCTCTTGTATTCATCCTATAAGGAGCTTTAGAAATCAAACTTGTCCCTAGAACAAGATCAATACAGAAATCAAATTTCTTCTTTAGCAGCAACCTTGGCAAATTCGTTTGGAAGAACATCACTGAATTCTTGGAGGATTCGGTGATTTGAAAGTTTTGGTTTCTTTTCTTCTCATTTTTCTAAAATTTTAACCCTAAATTCTTTGCAACCCTTACAAACTGTTTTCTTGGCTTTCATAGCCAGAAAAGTTCTCAAGGCTACCAATCTATGAATTCCTTGAAGAACCACTTGATTCCCCAAATCATCCAAACAAAAATGAATCAAAGAGGGCATGCTTAAAGAGTCAAACTAATACGTGGATGACCCTAGAAAGTATACATATCAAGCATAAAGAGAATGCAGCAAAATTTTAAGAAATATATAACTGGAAAGCTTTTCCGACCCAAAACAAAAAGAAAAAAAAAACATACATAGTTGCATATATCACCAATACTGCCATGACGAGGACCAAGAAGATACATACTCATAGCATAGTGGTAGTTTGTAGTTATTCAAACTGGTATACTAATATGCTACGGTGCTACCCTTTGTCAGTAGAGATTGAGAAGTAGAAAATGGTGAGACTAAGAACTATTCCAGTGAGCTGCAAATACAGTTTTTGTGTTTTGAATTTGGAAAAACTGGGGTGCCATTGTACTGATGCATTTTTTTTTAAAAGGCAAAAAAGAAAGAGATAGTTGACAAAAAGAATTGCCTTTTCATATATTAAACTACACTTGACCCACCAGTGACTCACACCTTAGGAGAGGTTTGTTGCAGCAACACCTGTCCATAGATATAAATATTCTTTGTTCATCTAAACCTTCCCCCCGTGTTCACCTATCAACTGCCTATCAAAAAACTGAACAGAGAACAAAGGAATTGTGGCTACAATTTGAAGGATGAACTAAAAATATTCGATAATATGATCTCAGGGTTATGCAATAGCTGACAACAAATACAATTCTAGCTTTTACACACAAAACTTTTAGCAAGAGCCAAAGTGACTTCTGCAACATTAAATGGACAACCATCTCATTGATCCATTCCTCAGCAAACATTACCTAAATCATTGCAGACCTCGCCTAGGATATATGAACCACAACTTTTTAGGAATGTGGGTGCTCTCAAGAATGTAACATTCTAGAAATAAAGCCAAAAGCTGGATAGCAGAAAGATATTGTTGTTGTAATTGAAAGAATTTTGTGAGCAGACAAACATCATAAAATGTCCAAAGGAGAGGAAAAAATGATTAGGTGTGCATGATTGGCTGTCATGGATAAATTGGGTAGCTGAATAACTGAGTGCTTCTTGATCAATTCCTTCAGCCACCACTCTTCAAGATATTCCATTTGCAGGATCAAAATCCCCATTAGGGCTAGAGACAAAACCCTAGGGAATCCAGTGAATCCCCTCTTAAAACCATAGGAAGATGAGATATTACATTACCTGGCCCTCTTTCATCAAAAGAGTGATCTTGGCTCCCCTGGTAACAGTGAAGGACACCCTGGCCTGTGATTCCTAGATGTACTATTTTTCAAAATTGTGCTTTGTAGTCACAATTACTTTCTCTGCCACCAGGTAAGCAGAGTAAAACCCCACTCCAAACTACCCAATCATGCTTACAACTGCCCCTGACTGTAGAGCCTCCATGAATTCCTTTGTTCTTGACCTCACAATTGCCCCTAGATAGTTCACCAGATCTGTGTTGCAATAATGTCAAAGTTGTTAGCCCTTAATCAGAAATCATCTTATTTAGCAATATCTGACATACTGGCTTTGGTCATGCCAATTCCACTGTCCACAATGCTGACACTTATTAGCCTTGATGGAAACAATTCAAATGAAAAGCTCTGGCTGAGCATCCAATTTGCTCTTACACATCAACCCTTCAAACCAGATTCTGTAAAAAGCAATGTTGCCGAGAGATGCGTCTCCTGCACCTTGAGACGCATCTTGGAGATTGGTACACGTCTCCGGTATCGGAGATTGGTACACATCTCCGGTACCGGAGATGTCCCCAGAAACGACTCCAGCAGCATGGAAACTTGACATGCCGTCTCCCCCCGACGTCTCTCGGCAGAAATTTTGGCGTCTCCTATGAAATTTAAAAGCATTAAAAAATTATAACATGAAAAAATTTAAAATGTCATGATATTTTCTATAAATTACTAATTTATTAATTTTTATTTATATTAAAAAAGATGGCATCTCCAATCTCCTATTTTAAAAAAAAGTCATACCAGTAGCGGTACCAATCTCCCGTACCAGTACCAGTACTAGTCTCCTGGCAACTATGGTAAAAAGCCTGCATAAACAAAATGGAATGACAAAAATATCCCATTTGAACACACACAAGAACATTTTGCTTGTGAACTGCAATTGGAAGTGAAATTCAGCCACGGATAAGGCTTTGGAAACTTACATCAGAGGCATTGCTAAGTTTCTGAAGGCCTTGAGGAGGTCACCTTCAATTTTGATCTTGCTGCAAGGACTCCAACTTGCAGACACGCATTTGTTCTATGCCACTGGATTCCTCCAGCATTTACCGCACAAAACCAAAATAAAAAGTGTCTTATTTTGCTACCTATTAAAAATGAAAAAACTTAGATATCAACCGTAACCTTCAATGTTTTCGAACCCATGTGCTTTTGCTTGACAATGAGGTAGATGAATAATGTGGATGCCAAAAATATTTGGAGTAAAGCCTACTGGAAAAAACTTGTGTTTGTATGGAATTGAACTAGTTTAAGCAATTGAAGAGCCAATTTGCTACTGCCAAAATTTAAATCTTAGTCTATATACAAACAATGGAAAACTTCTCCCTCTCTTTGTTTGTAGCAAAATTATGCAAACACACACTTTTAACTTATACAAGTGAAGTTTTTCAAAAAAAAAAAGAATGACGTTGCTGTATGAAACTTATCCTAATTTCTTAAAACAGAAAACAAAATTGAAATGAAAAAAGGTATAACTTAGTCTTACCTCCAAGGCAGATGAAAAGATAGCCATGCCCACAATTATACTAAGACCAATCGGATAAGCATTTTGTACAGGCATATCACACTAAATTGCACTCACTCCATAATTCATAATCCAAAGATGAATTATAGTCATAACAATGCCCTGCAGATGCTGACCTTCAACTGCCATCTGTAAACTAACTAGTAATGAAGAAACCCAAGGCAGAAATATAGACAACAGGGAACTGGTCAAAGCAAGCAAAGTAGACATGTACAGAAAATGTATCTGAAAGAATCTGAAGAGAAGCCATGTCACTATTGCTTTAAAGAAAGCCATTTTTGCAGTGGCCAACAGCACACTGCTCACAGCATGTTCCCCTCACGACACCTACTTCTTGTTATCTTGGACAGAGGAAGCATGGCCAATACATGTTCCAGCACACTTCTGGACTCTGAAGTAATCAAATAATAAAGCATTGATAAAAACACCATCAACTGAGACAGAAATTTCAAAATGCCAACAACACCAAAGGCAATAGAGACCACAACAGACAGCACAAGGTTTGTTCCTCCTGTGAATAGAACAGTGCTGCTGGCAAAAACTCCATCACTAAGGCCCTATTCTCTTGGTGTGTACACGGATTGGCTTGAAGCCTCGTCAAGAACACCATTTTGCACATATCCTGTAATCATAGAGTCCATGAGACAGTTCATATGCCTCATCTATGCTTCCACATGTTGCATAAATATCTACCAAGGCACTTGCAACTATAACATCTAAGAAAAATCCACTTTCTATTATACTTTGGTGTATGCCAATGCCCTCTTGCAAATCTCTCGTGCTAAGCACTAGCATGGGCCAGAAGGATGCTGCCAAAGGTTGTGAAGACTGGCTTTACGTGCTTTTTCTTATTCCAAAGCCTTTCTAACAAATCCATTTCATGCATATCCTGCAACGATTGCATTTCCATGAGACTAAATCTCTTTCAGTCATTTCGTGAAATAGTTGATGTGCCTTGTGTATGCTTTCACATTTTATATACATTTGTCCGAAGGCACTGGTAACTACAACATCTGACAAAAACCCCTTTTCCATAATGTTTTTATGAATTCTCATACCCTATTCTAAAGCTCTTGTTTTGGCATAGACTAGGAGTATGGTAGCGAAATTGAACTGACTGGGTTGGACACTTGTTTGTTGCATTTGATGAAACAGTGCAGCAACATCTGTCAAAAGATATAGGCAATGTTTGTCATTCTGCCCTGCTTTTCATGCATTAAAAAATTATAAAGTCATCAGCATACACTAAGTTTTTGTGCCTTCTCTTGCCTCGTAACACTACTCTTGCTTCTGACAATCCGCAGACAGAAAAGGAACACCAATCATAGAGCGGAAAAAAAATGTTCATCAATATTTTACCTGAAAAAAAGTGCAGCTTAACCCACTGAACTAACAAGCAGAAAACAAATTAAAAAATTATGAATTGTAATTGGCGGGAAGAGTATGGATTAATCACTGTTTAAAAACGGCATGGATGCTATACTTTCATGGCAGGAACTAAGAAATTAGTGGCATACTCGTATAAATCTTTGGATGCTTAAATTGCATCCATCATTACAAAACTTTGCCCAAAAACAATTACAAAAGCCAAGAACTTTGATATACTTTTTGTTCAAGGCTTGTAACAACACCTCGCAAAGTATCACATGAAATTGTTTGTAATGTACTAACGTTTACTCTCAACGCAACTCAAGAAAAAAACAAGTTCAATTCAAAGTTTGACATTTGAGATTTAGTTTTTACTAATGTGAATTGGGTTATATGCAATCAGGTTGTATCATGATTTATAACTGCAATTATCTCTCCATCTTAGTTAGCCAGGTCTCCCATTAGGTTGTTCCATTAGATGTTGCAGTACACTTCATCCGAGTTTAACATGTTTCTTATCCGTAATGACCACAATACTTTCCTTTTCTACTTAGTTAACCTTAACTATATGATGCTTAATTGTATCAGTATATAACTTCCAGGTAAACGTGCATACCCAAACAAATACTATGCATGCCTTTAAAATCCATTGTTCAATTAGGCCTATAAGGGTCATAGCCTATTTAATCTCAAGAAAGCAACCTATCAATTCACTCCTCTCTTTAATACCATTTTACAGGCCTCATTGTGAGCATTATTCTAATATGGAAAAACTTGTAACTTTACCTTTGTATAATAAATGCTAAATTTCTTTCAATTTCAAAGTAAGCCTTGATAGCTCAGGAAAGCTTATTGTAATCAAGCTTTGAAAATAACAGAATCCTACAAACATATTATCCCTCAAAGAAATAACTGGCATGTGAAGCCTCATCACAGATCTCTGAACCATAATTCTAGAGGTTATAAGCATCTATCTTTTACAAATGTTATGGTTTTCATAAAGAGAACTTATCTATATTGTGTGATACGAGGTGAATCAGATTTATACATTAGAAAGGGTTCTTCAGAAACCCCAGAGGCCATCTTGTGATTTTTCACTCCTTGCAGTAATGAATTCCAACAAATAGATTTGAAGAGTTCAGGGCGATTAACCCTGATTGTTGGGAAAATGTCAATGGCATTTCCTGATCACAGACAAAACAATATTTACCTGGAAATATATGAATTTGGCCCAAATGGCAGACCTGACCTAGGTATAAAATAATATAATTAATCCAGACAAACAAACAACAGAAAATGGCAAGGAAATGTGTAAACCAGGATAAAGAAATTCTCTGTTAATCATATTGTAGAATTCTAGAAAAGACTTTATTATAAACCCTTCACCACATTTTTTGCTAGCGGTGCAGCCTTCCACTTCCTTCGACGCTTCACATATTCCTCTCTTTCCAAATCCCCATTCATCAACCTCGTCCTCCAACTTTTCAGTCCAGGACCGTAAAGTCTTCCTGATTACTCATTCAATGTCATGATCCTTAATGGTATTCTAAAATTTAAATTTAACAAAAACCCATCAGTATCTCTAGCAGTGATGCATAGTATACAATTTCATTTCAACAAGTCAAAGGCATGTTCTAGCTCTCGAAAAATTCAGATATATTATACATTCGCGAAGTGAATGTCAGTTCATACCACAGCAAGTGTGACCATGCATCTTGTTACAGTGCAACTGTAAGTTTATAGCTTGCTACTCTCAGCATCACCAATAATCTCCACAAGAACAATGTCCATGTTTGAAATGATGGAAACGGTTGGAATCTCGCACAATAATTTCTCTTGCAACAATCTTGGAGATAAACTTGGTTGCAGCGTGGCAGTCACCACATACTCGAAGGTTCTTGACAATTCTAATAGTTGTTCCAGGGGACATGTGTAACAATCCGAATGCAATTGCCAACTTTTCACTATGGTGGCAGAGAAGTAATTCCTTCTCCTCATCCTCCACATCATTCAGTACAGGTTTTGTATCTGGAATATAACCTGATGCCTTCAGCTCCAAAGACAATTTCTCCAACATTGCGTAGATCTCTCGTGTTTGTGGGTGTGATCTGTCACCTACACAAAAAACATGAACTGTTTTATGGACTTCAATCCAACTACATCCAGGTATCTTTGTGATCCCTCTATCTTTCATCAATTTCCGCACATTTCTAACATCGTCCCATCTGCCTATTTCTGCATAGATGTTTGACAGAAGAACATAAGGTGCAGTATTTATATGATCCAACTCAAAAAGGAGCGTTGCCACAAATTCTCCTAGCTGTAAATTCTTGTGTGATCTACAAGCACCAAGCAAACTCATCCAAACAACTGAATCAGGTTTTGTTGGCATTTTAATGATAAAATTTAAGGCTCCCTCAAAGCAGCCAGCACGGCCAAGAAGATCAACCATGCATACATGATGGTCAATTGTAGGTGTGATGCAATAAGAATGAGTCATCTGATTGAAGTATTTACAGCTATCATCCACTAGACCTGCATGGCTGCATGCAAATAAAATACAAACAAAGCTTATATAGTTGGGTTTGGTTTGAGAGTGCTTCATCAGTTCAAAGAGTTTGAGAGCATCATTGCTATGGCCGTGCATTGCGTAGCCTGAAATCATTGCATTCCATGAAGCCACATCCGGATCTTTCATTCTGTCAAACAGTTCACGTGCCTTCTTTATGCTGCCACATTTTGCATACATGTCTATCAGAGAAGTTGCAACCACATCGGACAAAAACCCTAGTTCAATTATTTTTTGATGGAACTCCATACCTTGTTTCAAAGCTCCAATTTTGGAACATGCTGGCAGGATACTGGCAAATGTCGATGTGTCTGGCTTTACATCTGTCAATTGCATTTGCTTAAAGATCTCCATGGCTTTTTCAACTTGGCCATTTTGTGCATATCCAGCAATAACTGCATTCCATGAGACTACATTTCGGTCAGGCATTTCTTTGAAAAGACTTAATGCCTCATCAAGAAAACCATTCTGTGCATATCCCGTAATCATTGCAGTCCATGTGAACACATTTGCCTTATGCGTTTTGTCAAAGATTTCACGTGCCTTACTTATGCTAGCACACTTTGCATACATGTTTATCAGAGAAGTCGCAACTACAACATTTGACAAAAGCCCGCTTTCAATTATTTTTCCATGGACATTCATACCCTGTTCCAAAGCTCCCATTTTGGCACAAGCTGGGAGGATACTGACAAAGGTGGACGAGTTTGCCTTTTCACCTGTCAGTTGCATTTGGTTGAAAAGCTCCAAGGCTTTATGAACGGGCCCATTTTGTGCATACCCAGTAATGATAGCCGTCCATGATACTACATTTCGTTGAGGCATTTCGTCGAACAATTTGTGTGCCTTCTCTATGCTTCGACATTTTGTATACATGTCTATGAGGGCAGTCGTAACTACTACATGTGGCAAAAGCCCCCTCTCAATTATTTTTTGATGAATTTCAATGCCCTGTTCCAAAGCTTCCATCTTGGCACACGATGGGAGGATGCTGGCAAAGGTTGACGAGTCTGCTTCAATACCCGCCAATTGCATTTGCTTAAAAAACTCCAACGCTTTTTCATCAAGCCCATTCTGTGCACATCCAGCAATGACTGCAGTCCACGAAATAACGTTCTTTTGGGGTATCTCTTCAAAAAGGCTTAAAACCTCATCAAGAACGCCATTTTGTGCGTACCCCGTGATCAGTGCATTCCATGAGACCACGTTTGCATTAGGCATTCTGTCAAACAATTCACGGGCCTTCTCTATTCTTCCACACTTTGCATACATATCTATCAGAGCATTCATCACAATATCATGACACTGAAATCCATATCTAATGACCTTTCCATGGATTTGAAAACCATGATTTAGAGTTACCACGTTGGCACAAACGGGGAGAACGGTGGAGAAGGTGAAGTGATCGGGTTTTACAGTTGTTCGTTGCATTTGGTAAAACAGTGTGAACGCCTGATGAGGAAGGCCGTGCCTTCTATAAGCTGAAATTATCATATTCCATGAGAAGACGTTCGGTTCAGTCATGTTGTCGAAAACGCTGCGGGCGTGTCCCAAACTTCCGCACTTGTCATACATGTTGATGAGTTTATTTTGTAAAAAACTGTGGGTGACAAATGTAAAACCTCTGTCATTGATGTGAAAGTGAACTTTCTTACCTTCTGAAAGGGCTTTCTTATCAATGCAGGCCTGCAAAAGATGTACATATGTAGAAGAGTGTACAGGAAGATTGTGGGTTGTAAGAAGAATATGCATAGCCTCCTTCAAATGACCCTCAGTACACAGTGTTTTGATGTTTTGATTGAGATGAGCTATTGTTGGCATTGTATGAATGTGGATTGGTATTCATCGGGATACAAGAAAACAGCATTATCTGCTGCTCATCGTCATTCCCTTTCTTTCGTTTCCGTGAAAGTTGTAATATCATACCAATTTTAAAAATCCCAACACCAGGCCTGTTTCCAGGCCATCGACCAAATTCAAGTGAAGTTTCCTCTGGGAAGAAACCAACGAGAACAAAAAGACACAGTACTTCAAAATTGATGGTTGTATGCTCTGAGTTTTACATAAAAATACGATCACAGAGACTAGAAGGTTAAAGGGTCGTAATGGCCAAATCTATTTCTTGCTTCGGGTTTGTTTTAACTATTATGTTGTTAATATAATGACTAGTTTATATGTAGCATTTCCATGAGTTTACGTCATGCCTATTTTCACCATTACTCATTTCTAAAGCTCTATCTATGTACGTTAGTTCAACTAGGCTCAATATAGTAAGGGTTTGTCAAGATGGATAGGGCCAAAGGTATGGGACAAGAAAGAAGACGTGGTATCTTTCAAGATGCAGATAGGGTTCATTTCCTTTCACAAAGATGGTTATGATCTTTAGATCACCAATTCA
Organism: Sequoiadendron giganteum; assembly: GCA_007115665.2. Lineage (NCBI taxonomy): Eukaryota > Viridiplantae > Streptophyta > Pinopsida > Cupressales > Cupressaceae > Sequoiadendron > Sequoiadendron giganteum. The sequence continues at coordinate 421,710,223 of CM021103.1, read as the reverse complement.
TTTCTTTATATCAAATTTATGAGTGTAGATTTGATCCAAATTATTTATGTATTCATGATCTAAACTTCAAAATTTTAAAATCTAAGCTAGAGCTAAATCTTGTTAATTATTTTCTACTAGTCGTTTTGAGCTAACTCAATACATGTTTGTATTTAGTTGTGTGTTGTGTTATTGTATTTAGAGGCATCATTGATTCCTTTTAAAAAATATTAAGGATAACATAGGAGCCATTGAAGAGTGGTGTTATATAGCATCATAATGTATTATCTAAGCATCTCATTAGCATACATTATCGTAGGTCCGTTGCATGCTTGTGTACTATCTTTAATCTTTTTTTGAAGTCATTGAATTGGTCCAACTAGGAGTTTGATTAAGGAGTGCATGACCCTCATAAATTAGTAGATTCTCCAAAGATGTTTGTAAACATTGTTAGTCCTTACAAATATTCAAATATCAAAATATCAATGCAAGTGAATTCCAAAAGTCAAATTTTGTTAGATCATTCTTATTATTTACAATTTAGATCCATGCACCAGGTCCAAGTCTACACTCATAGAGATCAATTTTATACTTGTGTAGGTGAACCAAAGTAAAGTTTAATCAATTTATGAATTTCAAATAGTCATCTAAGAAAGCCTTCAAATTCCAACAATGTGGCATCAATTACAAGCATATTGAGCATATTTGTTCTATCTTTAGATTCTAGCTAAGTACCATATTTAAATTCATTTAATTTGGGATTTATTATTTTCAATCTCAACTCAATTATCTAGGTTAGCTAGTTTAATTAGTTAATTAGCTTAGATTGTTATGTGTATGAATTTTCCCTTATCAGATAGTGAAGTCAACTTATCTTATACCCCTTGGGGTTTGACCGTAGGGTTTATTCCTTCTCTATTAAGATTTTAGAATTAATATTTTTTATTGTCCTACATTTACTTCATATTTGATTAGGGTTCACCCTTGTGCTTCATTGTTCTACCTTAATTAGGGTTTTGATTCTCATTATTGCATTTCATTTTTTATCCCTACCATCCCACCCTTTAGATTTAGTGTTTATCTTTTAATTTGTAGTTGTAATCTATATTAATTTTTATGGCCTCGTAATAGATCTTATGTTTACCATGGACTATTATTTGTATTTTGATGATGATTCTTCTTACCTTTTTCATGGTGATACTATAGATAATAATTGATTTCTACATTGACTCCTCATATGTTATCTTGCCTAGAGTTCCTTGTTAGTTGAATGATTTTATAGTGCATGTATGCTTCACAATCGTAACTAGGATAGTTCATAATGTTTAAATGTGTATATCATTTGATGGATATCTTTCATTGATATTTACATGATATTACATCACTAGTTGCATATGCTTTATCATGTTATGATATGGTATTATGTGTTTATTCTTATTTATATCATTGCATATGGCATAAAGTGATGCATATTAGTGCTTAATTATTGTATTCTTCTAGAGGCCATACCTTTGAATGTCTTATAGAGTCATATATACCATTCTATGATGTCATTTCTTTTAATGTTATTTCATCCTTCCATGATGTTTTACCTTTAAGTATTATAAACCTACATGTCATGTTTTTCTTCCTTCCACGCCTTTAGATTCATATGCATTTGATGATCATCTTATGAGGAGTCTAAGGATAGTGCCTCATGTGACTTGTCCTCTTTCATACATGAATCGATGATATACCTTGTGAGTGGATCATTTATGCATCTCACTCTAGGTTTCCATTATCACTTTTTGGTTCTTCTACTTATGCATCTATTGGTCATCTTTCCTTGAGGATGCACTTTCCAGTATATTTTCTCTTTCTTGTGGCTCAGGGTTTATCAATGATCTCTTTGATTAAGAGCACGGTGATAGTTCTTTATCTTCCATGATGATGTAGATGATTTTTTTATTCACAATAATTTGGTTTATGATACACATTATTTATGCATGCTTACGATAGATTCATTTAGTGGTAATGAAGATGTAAATTTATATGTTTTTCCCCTCATATTTTTTCCATATACATATTGATTCTACAATGATACATGTATTTGATGATACCTTGTTGATAGAGCTAAATAATGATTTAACCCATATTGTTATTATTATACATCTTTCCATGATTTTTCATGTTCTTTAGTAGATTAATTCATTATTGGTGCTAGACCATATGTTACTCATAACTCTCATTCTTCCCCTTCTAATGGTATGTACTTAGTGGATCTTGTGGATTTATCTATGCATCTTGATGGTATACCAATTTTAATAGACTCTCCTTTGGATCCTATCATACTTTATTATGATGTTTCTTTAATTTATTATGGAGCATATTCTCAACACCCATTGATCAAACACATGACTTATATATGCATGAGGATAAAGAATAATATGAGGATAGGGTGCTACTAGTTGATGATACATATTTCAAATTGCCTCCCATTATTACACATAACATGTATAAACATATATATGGAACATGTTGAGAATAATATTTCACCTTATTTAAAATCCTTCATCAATATCATTGACCATCTAAAATGGTGTGTGGATGATTATGAGAAAAGATCTAAGAAAAATAGATGATATTAGTGAGATATGGCATAATCCCTTTGTATATGACATTTTACTTATCATTCACCAAGTAGATTTTTGGAACCCTTCTTTACAAAGTATGATGGTGTTGTGATCCATGGTTTAATCTAAGGATTTTTTGAGCTATATATTTTTCTTATTTTCATAAGGATAAGTTGATTATTAAATTATTTTTAACAAGCTTGAGTGGTCCTATATTTAAATGGTTATATTCATTTCCTCACACTTATATCACTCCCTTTAAGGTTTTGGCTAATACTTTGATGAAAAAAATCATCATAATATTGAGCCTAAGACATCTATCGCATAATTCATACAATGCAAATAAGCAAAACAAGATCCAACTAAGTATTATGTTTTCATATTTCAAACTTTGACCACTAATATGAGACCCACATTATAATATCATGAGATTTCATGCATTTTTTTATGGTTTACTTTCAATTTTTAAAGGATAAGTGATTTACAAGATTTATCATTATTTTGATATTTATGTGCTAGTGTATGTAATGTGAGCATGCTTTATTGGTAGACTCTCTTTTATATCAATATATTTCTAGCACTTCCCTTTAAATTCATGAGTTAGTGTCGTCTCATTTGAATAATGAAGAAAATGAGGATGTTAAATGAGTATACACCATACTTTGTCTATTTAATTGAGATTCATTAATGAACATGATAAATATTATTAATGAAATAGAAATCATAAATTATAAATGCATATGTCAATGACATTATTTTTTTAAGTTTATATATTATAAAAAAATATAGATAGTGATGAATATAGTTCATCATAATATAAATAAATTATATATCCAATACCAATTATTAGATATTGGAAAGCAGTATACTTTATTTCAATATATGAATTAAGAATTACAAAAAATAAAAAATAATATTAATAAAGTGTTTTATTGTTTTATACTTTCCCATTATGTCATCGTCTTAGAGGATATCAAAGAAATTATAATTTAAAATAAATAAATAACTAAACATAAATAAAAATCGCATATGGCATGAAGGCATGTTGAGCTATATCAAATAAATCTACATCTTCCCATTTATAAGGTTTTCTACACAACCAAAAAGAAAGAAAAAGAAAAGAATAATAGTAAATAAGGGTTTTGGTATTTATGTAATTAAATTAGGTCTTTTATTTGGCATTAAAAGTTATTTATTTTATGTGGGTGGAAGGGCGCGTGTCCCTCCATGGTGGCAGAGGGAGGTGGCACGAGTTGCCACGGTGGCGGTTCGTTGGGGGTCTCTTGAACCAAGTTGGTGGATTTGTATGCAAGGTGGTGTGGGCTTGTCTTATCGACAAGCTGGGTGTATGGTGACGAACAACTATGACACTCATTTTTAAGTAAAGTGATGATCATTTTTAATGGAAATGTGAACTCTCTTCTTAGTTAAGACATCTTGCACGTAGGAAGGGGTACGATTTGTGGAGGTTGGCGGTATTTTCGTGGTCCAGGTTTATCTATTGCATTCTCGACTCTCATTTTTGGTATTAAGTGTTCTCTAAAACTTTGTGGCGTTTGTGGGTTTTTTTTCTTTATTTCCTGTTGTGTACTTTTGGTGTGGGGTTGAATGGCAAAGAATTCTAAATTTGTTATCGAGGTTTCGGTGGCGGGCCTTGTTTGATTTGGGGCCAACACTCCTATCTCTCTTCGATCGTCGGAGAGGCAGACCTCTTTCAGGGAGGTCACAGACCAAAGACTAAAACGGATTCTGTTGAAATATGATTTGTTGGTGCTTGCAGCTGTGAAAATGTTTCTGGGCTCCGGCCATTTGGAAAGCAGAGAGTATGGGAGAGACAATTTTCATGTCTCTTCTTGTTTCCTTGCCTCTCTTTTGGACAATTTGGAGCTGAAGGCTAAAGCAAAAAGATTGTTGGTTAAAATGTTCAAAGCGGACTTGGTTGAAGGTGTGGATGAAGTTCTTCATGTGGTGGTCGAAGGAAGAGGTTGTCTAAGAACTTGCGACATGGAGATGGTGAGCTCGGAGGACATGGTGAAGATATTCCCTTTCCTCTTGGATTTGCAGGGACGAGGTTTGATGCGACATCAGGCGATTGTGGCGGTTGTTGTTGTTTTTCTCAAGAAGTTCTTCAGGCTAATGTCGGTTGACAGTGTGGAGTGGAAAGCGGAATTCAAAGATTTTGCAAGGTTGAACAAATTCATGTAAGTTGAGTGGTGGCTCATTTTTTGGTGTGTAAGTGTTAGTTCTAGTTTTTCTAGGCTTTTGGAAGTCATGGTTGCGTAAATGCCATTAAAATAGTTTGGTGGGGATAATTTTGGCTGGGCTCTTGGTGGTTCGATTAGGAATTTTTGTTGGTTTTTGTAGTTGTCTTTTGAGGACTGGTGGTGTAGCATGCTAATAGATCACCTTATTACCTGCATGGCAGATGTTTGTATTTCAGTTTTATTATCAATAAAATATTATCCTTATGTATCAAAAAAAAAATATTTATACAGTTATAGAGTTTAAATTGGTATTTTTATATTGTGTTGTATAAATTATTATAAATTACAGAAGATATAATTCAAATAATATATTATGATAAGATCATTCAATGTGTATCATGATTTGAATATATGAAATTTAATAAGTATATATAATGCATTTTTAAAAAGTTTGTGGATTTAATTTGTAGAGTTTAAATTTATAAGTAGAATTTTTATAAATTTAAATATAATTTATGTAAAATATGAGTTACATAGAGTGAGTAAATTTTAGATTAATAATAACAAATAAATAAATAAAATAAAAGGGATAAGATATAAATATTATAATGATGTAAAAGCATTATTCTATTTGTATCATAAGTAGTATTGATGATATGTGTCACATCTCATTATTAAATGTAGGCTTATTCAAACATATTAATTTCTTATTAGCTAAATAAAGTGACAATAGCTACAATGTGTATCAATATTTTTCAATTATCGTTGAGTGGTATAATATATGGATATTAAATATTTACACATGTGAGAACACTTGGGACAAATGTGAGGAAATGTGTAAAGTATCTACGAGGTAAGACAAAAATCTAAAATTTCCTCTAAGTGAGCTTAAGTGTAGTATGAATAGGTCTACTAAACAAAAATAAACTATATAAATGAAGCCATTTTCACACTAATACATGTCCAAGTTAATATAATAGTATTATTTCAAATCAAGAAATAACATTATCATTTTTGTTTAATATTTAAATTATTATTATTTTAATTCATATTAAGTCAAGGAAATTATAAATGCTCATTAATTTAATAACTAGTGATATGTAACATGTTATAAATGGAAACTAAAAGGATACACACACACATACACATAAAATATTCCTCCTAATCATTGATCTTGATTATCATCATACCATTCCCTAAATCATCAATTACATCTATTAATTAACCATTTATTAATCAACATATTAATTGTCCATTAAATATCATTTATCACATCATGTATTGTCATTTATTAAATTATTATTATTTCCCATTATCCATTTAATTAAATAGTATTTTATTATTTAATAAATGTGAGTTAATTAACAATTTTTAAATCATAATTTTTATTTTCAAATCATCAACCAACTCTTTCTTCCATCATCAATTAACCCGGTCTTCATTTAGCATTGCAATCTTCAATCTTAATTAACTCTGGATCTTATTTAAGAATCTTCTTCTTCATCCACTAGTCAACTCAACCTTCAAATAGAAACTTTATGTTCACAACTATCTATTAATTAAATCAAATAATTCATTATTATCTCTTCATGATTCGAAATGGAAATTTTTATTTATCAATTGAGTTGACTCCATGATCAGTTCAATTAATTAAAGTATGTATTATTATCCTCATCTTTCCACTGATTTTTCTTAAGGAAGTCTATAAATATAGTTTTCTATTCATCATTTTCATATCTCACATCTTATGCAAATCAACTCTATCAAATTCATAAATCAATCAATTGTGAATCATAGTGTTATGTTGTTGAGTTGCATCCACATCCATTCGAAGTGAAATCAACATCATTTTTTTGGGATTGCAATAGAGTTTGTAAGTTAGATTAGAATTTGATTGATTTCATTGCTTTCAAGTTTGTTTGATTTATAGCTTTTAAATTTTGATGGATACGCTTACATGTCACATTAGAAAAACAAAGAATTTATAGTTTTCCCTACACCATTATATATGCAAATAATAACAATATTCCCTCTAAGGTAATAATCCAACATTATTTACCTGACAACTAATATAAGAGAGAAATATTATTGCCTCACTAAGTATGATAAATGTGGTAGTTTATGATATTTTATTTCTATTAGAAAACAATATTAGAGGTTTTACAAATACAACCACAAGTTGAGGGTAAATGTTACATTCATTTATAATTTTTATCCAACCACGAAATGTTGACTTTAATAGAAAATTTCAATAAGCAAGAATGAGTTGATGATTTGTCTCTAAAATAATTATGACATTATATGCAAATGCTTGATGGATATATATATACACACACACACATATATACATACATATAAATATATATATGCATACCTATAAATATACATATATATAGATATATATTGTATATATATGTATACATGTATCAAAATTTAAAAGTTAGAAATCAAACAAACTTGAAAGCAATGAAATCAAATCAAGTTCTAATCTAACGTACAAACTCCATTGAAAATCTCAAAAAGATGATATTGATTTCACCTTGAATGAATGTGGATGCAATTCAACAACATAACATTATGATTGATGATTGATTGATTTATGAGTTTGATAGAGTTGATTTGCATAAGATGTGAGATATGAAAATGATGAATAAAAGGCTATATTTATAGACTTTTTGAAGAAAAAACAACTGAGAGATGAGGATAAGAATAAAGACTTAAGTTAAATAAACTAATCGTGGAGTCAACTCAACTAATAAATTAAAAAAAATCATTTTGAATCATGAAGAGATAATAATGAATTCTTTGATTTAATTAATGGATAGTTGTGCACATAAAGTTTTCATTTGAAGACTAAGTTGATTGACCTGGATGAAGAAGATTCTAAAATCAGACAAAGTTAATTAAGGATTGAAGGTTGAGATGCTAAATGAAGACTAAGTTAATTGATGATGGAAGAGAGAGTTAATTGATGAAAATTATGATTTGGAAATGGATAACTAACTCACATTTTAATTAAATAATAAAATTCTATTTAACTAAATGGATAATGGGAAATAATAATCATTTAATAAATGACAATATGTGATGTGATAATGATAGTTATTAGATAATTAATATGATGATTAATTTAAGTGGCTAATCAATAGATGTAATTGATGATGCAGGGAATGATATGATGATAATTAAGGTCAATGATTAGGAGGAATTTTTTAGGTGTCTACATTTTTCCCCTCTTTGAAGCAATGTTCAAAGTAATATTGTTTCAAAATAAAGAAAATTAGGCAAGAATAAAAAATAGAAAAAATGAGAATGATAATTATTACATGCCCTAGTCAGGTAGTAAATGATAATTAGAAAATTTGAGTTGATTGATGCCCCCTTAAGAGACTATATGTGCAAAAAGTGCATGGGTGATCTCTCGAAAGAAAATAATTAAAAAAATTAGATGAAAGATGGAAAATGATGGATGAAAAAGATTCAAATATGGATGCAAGAAAAATTATTATGAATGAAATGATGATGATGTGTTATGTTGAATTTGAGATTAGCAACCTTTATTTGATATAGTGATGGATGTTATGCACTGGGGTATAAAAGACCAAGGTGACAATGTATTTGATACATGGACTAACTCTCAAGAAAAAAACAACAGACAATAGGATGCCCTAGCACTCACAAGACATATGATACTCTTGGTGGATTTGTGATGAGACAACCATCAAACACAACACACATAAATAATATATGTTGCCCCTATTTATGCCATATCAAATCACACCATAATATGAAATGATCATGGTGGCCTTGAGTAGGAATAGTATGGGTCAAAAGATAAAACAAAGAAAAAGACAAGCAATGATCAATCAAAACACAACACTACTATCTTCTGGTAAGGGGCGGAAATGATTGAAGGATCGATGTGGATCATGTTTGGTTTTCGGAAGGAAAAATATTGTATAACACAAGTGATAGGTGATAAGGAAATTTTCACAATGGAAAAGGATTTTTTGATTATATGTTATCAAGGTTGATCTCAATCTCTAATATTTTACATTGAAAGTGCATGTTTTAAGTGTGTTGTTCGATGGTTTGAAGCACATGTATGGGTTTGGATGTATGCTTCTTCTTTTTATTGATGGGGTGGTATATTAAGGATGGTATACTATAAGGACTATGAAAAATTCAAATTAATAAAAGATAAACACAAGCAAGCATGTACAATGATACAAATACAAACATGATCTTTCCCCTAGTCAAGGTGAAACCCAATTGATTGATTGATGATGATAATGTTGATGATATGGGAAGGACACATCCAAAAAAAAATGTGAGGATTAGGAAAGACATATCCTAATGATGGTAATGTGACTAAAGGATCAAGGTTTGCAACAAGTCTTGGAACAAAACCAAAGAATTTTTTGGATTATGTACTAGATTGAATAGCAAGGTTGAATGGATTAGGATTATTGTATTTGGATGGACTACTTTTAGGATTGGATGGGATATGGATGGATGTTGGATAGGTGGATTGGAAGCTCAAAACAAATTATGATGGAAAACCAAGTCTTGAGATAAGGGTAAAAGGATAATGAATTACTTAGTTAGAGAATGGGAGGATTAAGATTTTCTAATGGAGAATTTAGGATGTGGTCTTTAAGGACTATTTCACATAGGAATAACTTGTTTTCTCCAAGATATAAGGTTCTATAATGTTATATAGGAAATGGCATGATGTTTTTTTGTGCATGGACTAAGGATGGACATGTCAAGAGATTTCCATAGCATGTTTTAAGTTTGTGCCCCAGTCCTTATCAAGATCAAGGTAGGTAGGGAAGACGAATGGAAACCATGTAGATTGGATAGATGGAAATAGAAATTTCATGACAAAGGTATGATAGATGAGACAAGTTCCCCCAAGTATGATGGTCCACATAGATAATTGGTCTTATGCATGATGCCTATTTTCCAATTTTTCATCATGGTACTTATCCAAAGCACCATAAGGATGGTTTTCACTATTGGATTTTTTTTATCCTTACTATTTTTATTTTTATTCTTGAAATTTTCTTTCTTTTGGTATTTTCTAGATGGCCTTGATGTTTAGATGATTGCTGATTTTTTAAAATCCTTTGATTCTATTGATTTAGATGTTAGTGTCAAGATATGTCAATAGTGACCTCTATGGAGGAGTTGCCATGTTGAGATCATGGCTCTTGCATACAATTGATTGATTTCATTATGATCCTTGTTGATACTAGGGATGGCCTTATCTAAATATGTACATTGTGATATATTTCCATGAGATTCCTTATTGTAAGATTTGTTGTTAAATAAACCTAAGATACTATGAAAGATTAGGAAAGCATGATAGAAAAATAATATGCTAGAATAAATTGTATTCTACATAGCAAATTAGTGTGTGTGTGTGTGTAAAATATAAAAAGAGCCATTGATTTATATAGAGAAAGGAAATGCATGAGGTAACCCAATATCTCACATAAAGCATGGAGTTAGCCTATGCAATAAAGCAAGAAATATTATCTAAGAAGGAAATATTATCTAAGAAAGCTTATCCAATAAACCAAGAAAGTTTATCCAAATCTAGAGAAAATAAAGGACATAGCTAATAAACTAACTACTTAAATGAATAAATGCAAACAAATAAATATATGACATAAGTAAGCTTAAGTAACTAGAGTGAAAAAGGACCTAATGATTAAGTAAATAATTAATTAGGAAATACCTTTTACTCTAACACCCCCCTTAAGTGAAACTTAGGGAGAAGCTCAAAACTCTAAAGATGAATGCATGATGGGTCCTAAAAAAAAAGGCCTAGTGAGGTGCCCATGCACAAACAAAATATCTCTCAAAATCGGAGAAAAGGAGAAAAACCCTATGGGAGAAAACTCCTCTCCAAAAGAGAAATACAAGTGAAGGATTGAAGAAGCCTCCAATAGGTTGTCCCAAAAGAATAGGAACAAAGGATGAACATGAAGAACACCACTAAAGTGTGAAGAAGCTACAAACATTGTTGAAGAATGATTGCTATGATACTAAAAGAAGAACCTCCTCTAAAACAAATGATGATTAGGATCAAGAAGACAAGAATTTGCATGAATGCCCCTAACAACACTACTCAACCAATGACCAAATGGAAAACCAAGGAAATAATATGAAAGTTGAAAGTGTAACATAGATAAATGGATTTGTTGCACAGAAAAATGGTTAAATCTAATCTATCAAGTATTAATCTAAATCAAACAACTAAGAACGAGTAAAAATGAACAAAACAATAAAACTATAACTAGAACAGTCTCACCGAATATGCGTCCACTCCTTCGAATTATCTTGATTGTCCTTCTCCATTTTGTTGTTTCAGTATTCTTGCCCTCAAATTTTCAATATTGATGCAAGCATAACCTTGTTGAATGTCTAAGAAAAATATCAAAATTTAAGTTTCTTCTCAAAAGTATTGATTTCGGGACGAGGAATAATGATAATGACAGGCCATTTTATAGATTTTGGGTTATCGAACGATCGGTTCAGATTCAAAAGAGAGATTGATGGATGTCATGCGATGTGAGTTCTGTGTCAGTCAGAACATGAGTTAGGAAAGTCTGCAAGATAAAGATTAAATTAGAATGATAACTTAATCTTATGTCAAGATTGCTCGAAAATAGAAAGAACAAGAGTTCAAGATTAAATAAACAATTTAATCTTCAGTTAAGAGTCTTCAAAAATAGAAGAAATAGACTTTGAATGACAAAGACAAAGTTAGAACTCGAAGAATAATTTATTCGAATGCATACATAAATTAATTAATTAAATAAAGATATTTAATTAATAAACACATTCATGCATATGAGTTAGAACTAGTTAACTAACTAGTTGTGACAAAGAGTCTTCTCGCAGAGACGATCGGATGTTGAATCCAGAGATAACTGGAGGATCTAAAAATAGATCTTGAGTCAGAAGGTGAGTGAATGATTAGTCAACTAAACGATAGAAGAATGTGACATAAACAATTAAATATGAATTAAATGTTAATTTAATTCAACATTCGAAAATGAAAGATTTAATTAAATAAATAATGTAATTTATTTAATTGACTGTTGAAAAGGATTAAATGAATAATTAAATAATAAATATTTAACTATAGTTGAAATATGAGAAAAGGGGTAATTAAATAATAAACTATTTAATTAAGAAGGAGAATTAATTAGTTAGTGACATAATTAAATAAATATGATTTATTTAATTAATCAAGTTGAATAAAGGGCATTATGAATTAATTAAAAGGGGTATTTAATTAATAGAGGAAATATGTGTTTAGAAAGATAATTAAATAATAAACATTATTTAATCATGACCATGGATAATAGAAAATTATGTCGAAAGTGGTGCTCGCAGGCCTAGACCAATTTTTGGTGTCTACAGAAAGTACATATGGCACATAAATCTGCACAAGTGACCCTAACAACACTACTCAACTGATGCATGAAAAATGAAAGTTGAAAATATAGGTACCAATAATCTAAAGAACATTGATTAAGTGAAAATGGAAGGTCGCCTCCAAAAACAAGAATGTAAGAGTGTCTATATGGTAAATGATCCATCTCACTGAAGTGAAAGGATAACTAGTCACTGATGTATGTTGCATCCACCTAGTACATAGGAACAAATACTATATGTGTAGCTCACTCAAATGTGAATCCAAGGAAGAATTAGCACCAACAGTATGATACCCCCCCATAATGCGAAGAAGGGAGAGATATGGCAGGTCCACTAAAATTGAATTCCAAAATGTAGTGCATGAAGAAGAACTAGCAACATGAAGAAGTACCAACAACTGAAAAAAGGGTGTGCAAACAAAAGGCACACTCACTTGAAGGTAGACAAGGTTGTGATTACAAATAAGAAGCTCACACAAAAACCCCCATGGCACTTTATAAAGTAGTGTGAGTACAATAATGACACAACTTGATGTGCAAGATCCTAATACCTTTCCAACACCTATTAGAACTCAAAGAATGGAGCTCGTGAGCATAATTGAATGGCTCGACAATCGGAAAAGGGGAATATCTAGCTTTCCTCATGTCTTCAAAGAACTAAACTTCTTTAAAATGCATAGAAAATAACTTCTCCTTCACATGCAATGATATTCAAGTTCATGCAAGTAACACACAAGTTCATGCAAATCACATGTAAGTACATGCAAGTCACATGTAAGTACATGCAACCTACATGCAAGCACATGCAAGTACATGCAAATACATGCAACTAAAAAGGAAGATGTTGATTTGGTGACATGAGAGGATGTTCTCACTTTCTTAGCTACTCTAAACATAATGGTGAGTCCATATTCGATCCAGGAGACTACAAAACATACATGAAACACACATGCAACTGAAAAAGTAGATGTTAAACCCTCAAAATCTAGTATTTTTTCTCACAGTTTTCTAATTCTCTAGATCATCCAAGGATGCAAGAGAAGAGCATACTATTTTTCTACCAAAAAATAACAAATTTTCACTCAATCATGAAGGCTATGATACCATGTAAGATTTACTATTAAATAAACCCAAGATAGAATGCAAGATTAGGAAAGCATGACATAAAAACAATATACTAGAATAAATTGTATTCTATATAGCAAATTAGAGTGTGCATGTGTAAAATATACAAAGAGCCATTACTTTATATAGAGTAAGGAAATGCATGAGATAACCCAATATCTCACATAAAGCATGCAGTTAGCCTATGCAATAAAGCAGGAAATATTACCTAAGAAGGAAAACTTATCTAACAAAGCTTATCCAATAAAGTAGGAAATTTTATCCAAATCTAGAGCAAAAAAAGTAAATAGCTAATAAACTAATTACTTAAATAAATAAATGCAACTAGATAAAAACATGACCTAAGTAAGCTTAAGTAACTAGAGTGAAAAGGGACCTAATAATTAAGTAAATAATTAATTAGGAAATACATTTCACTCTAACAATGCCCCTTAAGTGAAACTTAGGGAGAAGCTCAAAACTCTAAAGATGAATGCATGATGGGTCTCAACAAACAAGGCTTGGTGAGTTATCCATGTACAAATAAAATATCTCTAAAATTCAGAGAAAAGGAAAAAACCCCTATGGAAGAAAACTCATCTTTGAAAGAGAGAAATACAAGTGAAGGATTGAAGAAGCCTCCAAAATAAGTTGTCCCAAAAGAATAGGAACAAAGGATGAACATGAAGAACACCACTGCAACATGAAGAAGATGCAAACATTGTCAAAGAATTACTGCTATGATGTTGAAAGAACCTCCTCTAAAACAGATGATGATCAGGATCAAGAAGACAATAATCTGCATGAGTACCCCCAATGACACTACTCAACCAATGACCAGATGGAAAACCAAGACAACAATTTGAAAGTTGAAGGTTAAAATTGAACATAAATCTGCATGAGTGGCCCCAATGACACTACTCAATTGATGCATGAAAAATGCAAGTCAAAAATACAACTATCAATAGTTTGAAGAACACTGATCAAGTGAAAATAAAAGATCGCCTCCAAAAACATGAATGCAAGAGTTTCTATATGGTAAATGCTTCATCTCACCAAAATACAAGGGTAACCAGACGTTGATGTACGCTGCATCCACCTAGTACATAGGAACAAATATTGTATACGTAGCTCACTCCAACATGAATTCAAGGAAGCATTAGCACCAATAGTATGATAGCCCCCATAAAGCGAAGAAGGGAGAGATATGAAAAATCCACTAAAATTGAATGTCAAAATGTAGTGCATGAAGAAGAATGGGGAACATGAAGAAGTACCAACAACTAAAAAAAGGGTTTGCAAACAAAAGGCACATTTGCATGAAGGTAGAAAAGGTTGTGATTGTCAATAATAAGCTCACACAAGATATCCCCATGGCACTTTATAAAGTAGTGTGAGTACAATAATGGCACAACATGATGTGCGAGATTCCAATACCTTTCCAATGCCTATTGGAACTCGAAGAATGGATATCATGAGCATAATGTAATTGATCACAATCACAAAAGAGGAATATCTAGCTTTCTTCATGTATTCAAAGAACTAGACTTCTTTAAAATGCATAAAAAAGCAACTTGTCCTTCGCATGCAGTGACATGTAAGTTCATGCAAGCAACATGCAAGTTCATACAAGTCACATGCAAGTACATGCACAAGTACATGCAACTTACATGCAAGCACATGTAAGTCACATGCAAGTACATGCAACTAAAAAGGAAGATGTTGATTTGGTGTCATGAGAGGATGCTCTAAATTTATCGGCTGCTCTAAACATGATGGTGAGTCCATATTTGATCCAAGAGGTTGTAAAACATAGATGTAACTGAAAAATCAAATGTTAAACCCCCAAAATTTGGTTTTTTTTGGCAATTTTCTAATTCTCCAGATCATCCAAGGACGCAAAAGAAGAGCATATTGTTTTGCTTCCAAAAAATAACAAATTTGCACTCAATATTTCTAAAAATCAATCCTATCAATCATGAAGGCTCTAATACCATGTAATATTTACTGTTAAATAAACCCAAGATACAATGAAATATTAGGAAAGCATGCCAAAAAAATAATATGCTAGAATAAATTGTATTCTATATAGCAAATGAGAGTATGTGTATGTAAAATATACCAAGAGCCATTACTTTATATAGAACGACAATGCATGAGATAACCTAAGATCTCACATAAAGCATGGAGTTAGCCTATGTAATAAAGTAGAAAAGCTTATCTAAGAAGGAAATCTTATCTAAGAAAGCTTATCCAATAAAGCAATAAAGTTTATCCAAATCTAGAGAAAAAAAAGTAAATAGCTAATAAACTAATTACTTAAATAAATAAATGCAACTAGATAAAAACATGACCTAAGTAAGCTTAAGTAACTAGAGTGAAAAGGGGCCTAATAATTAATTAAAGAATTGATTAGGAAATACCTTTTACTCTAACACCCCCCCTAAAGTGAAACTTAGGGAGAAGCTCAAAACTCTAAAGATGAATGCATGATGGGTCCTGAAAAACAAGGCCTAGTGAGGTACCCATGTACAAACACAATATCTCTCAAAGTTAGAGAAAAGGAGAAAAACCCTATGGGAGAAAACTACTCTCTGAAAGAGAGAAATACAAGTGAAGGATTGAAGAAGCCTCCAAACAAGTTGTCCCAAAATAATAGGAACAAAGGATGAACATGAAGAACACCACTGAAGCGTGAAGAAGTTGCAAACACCATTGAAGAATGATTGCTATGATGTTGAAAGAAGAACCTCCTCTGAACTAGATGATGATCAAGATCAAGAAGACAAGTATCTACATGAGTACCCCTAATGACACTACCTAACCAATGACCAAATGGAAAATCAAGGCAAAAATTTGAAATTTGAAGGCACAGATGGAACATAAATCTGCATGAGTGGCCCCAACAACACTATTCAACCGATACATGAAAAATGCAAGTCAAAAATATAGGTACCAATAGTTTGAAGAACACTGATCAAGTGAAAATATAAGGTCACCTCCTGTATAGGTGTGAATTTGCACCCCTAACACAAATTCCCCTTTACCCCCTTACACTTTAGAAAACCTAAGGCGGAGGCTTAATTCCACTTAAGCTCATTGCTCACATCACACTTGGTGCCTACTTTGAGTGTTGATGGAGGCGTTTCTGTCAGGGATGCCCATGCAACGTGCTTACATCCCTGATAGATTCCTACAGTTGGAGACTATAGAAATGCTACACTTCCTATTGGGAGTCAAAGTGTAATGCCTTTCTTTGGCTGGCCGACCCGAATATGGTTGTTTCTTGACCTCTTCCTTCATATTCTCACTCCATTCTTCCATTTTCATCTTTTGGTCATCTCTACACAATCTCTCCACACCTTTGAGCATTCACTTCAAGCTTTGTAGCAGCACTTTACACTCCATAGCAACAATCCACTACTCCATCATTCTGATAGTGTGAGCGCAGAACAAACACCATTGCAACAGAGGCTTGAGTTCCTCTCATTTTCTCCTCCACAAGCCTTAAGCTCTTTGGACGGAGGTGGTAAGCTCCTCTTATCTTCTCTATCATTTGGTTGAGTAAGAACATATTGTTTTGTAGTGTCTTTTGTTTACGTAGCTTGTATTCCCTTGTTTATCATTATTTCTATGGTTGCAAATTTGGTTGTCCGTGGAGGTGGAAACACCAAAATGGGGGTCTGACTAAGGCAGACCCCTAAACAACCCCCAACATTTTCTCACTTTTCTGTGTGCAGGTGGAGAGATCTTGGAGCAAGCTGGTGAGAAGGTTGTTGTGCAAAATCATCTTCGTCACCCTTACAGTAATTTATTTCCTTTATCACATTCGTCTTTATGTTTCACTCCTCTTAATATTATTTTGTCATTCTAGAAACTTATAAACTAGGTTGATAGTCCTTTCTTAGGACTTAAACCTCGTCTCTCTAGTTTTCTGGTCGTATGGACGCCAGCGCACCTATGAGATGCCAGCGTGCTACACTGTCATCCCAGAACCATGCTTATGTCCTCTGAAAAAGAGCTAATTGAGACATAGAGTTGACCTTAAATATCGATTCACCTAGTCTCCCTTCAACTCTCGGGTTTGTAGAGTGGTCGAAGGACCCACAGTTCTCATCACTTTCATCCCACCTATCCTAACCTTCCCTTAAACTGGGGTAAGTTAGGGCAACCATACTACTCTTGGCCTTTCATGACTTGGGGCCTTGCAGTGGTTGGTCCCCCTCTCTTACACCTCCAAAAAATAGGAATGCAAGAGTGTCTATATGGTAAATGCTCAATCTCACTGAAATGCAAGGGCAACTAGTCGCTAATGTACACTACATCCACATAGTACATAGGAATAAATATTGTATACGTAGCTCACTCCAACAAAAATCCAAGGAAGCATTAGCACCAAAAGTATGATACCCCCCCCCATAATGTGAAGAAGGGAGATATATGATAGATCCACTGAAATTGAATGTCAAAATGTAGTGTGTGAAGAAGAACTAGCAACATGAAGAAGTACCAACAACTAAAAAAGGGTATGCAAACAAAAGGCACACTTGCATGAAGGTAGACAAAGTTGTGATTGCAAATGAGAATCTCACACAACAATCAAAAAGAGGAATAACTAGCTTTCTTCATGTCTTCAAAGAACTAGACTTCTTTAAAATGAATAAAAAACAACTTCTCCTTCACATTCAGTGACATTCAAGTTCATACAAGAAACACACAAGTTCATGCAAGTCACATGCAAGTCACATGCAAGTACATGCAACTTACATTCAAGCACATGCAAGTACATGCAACTTACATGCAAATACATGCAACTAAAAAGGAAGATGTTGATTTGGTGACACGAGAGGATTCTCTAACTTTCTCGGTTGCTCTAAACACAATCGTGAGTCCATATTCAATCAAGGAGGCTGCAAAATATACATGCTACACACATGCGACTAAAAAATCAGATGTTAAACCCCCAAAATCTTGTATTTTTTTCTTGCAATTTTTTCATTCTCTAGACCATCCAAGGATGCAAGAGAAGAGCATACTATTTTGCTACCAAAAATTAACAGATTTACACTCAGTATTTCTAAAAAGAAATCCTACCAATAATGAAAACTCTAATACCACGTAAGATTTACTATTAAATAAACCCAAGACACAATGAAGGATTAGGAAAGCTTGATAGAAAAATAATATGCTAGAATAAATTGTATGCTATATATGCAAATGAGAGTGCATGTGTAAAATATACAAATAGTCATTTCTTTATATAGAGAAAGGCAATGCATGAGGTAACCCAAGATCTCACATAAAGCATGGAGTTAGCCTATGCAATAAAGCAAGAAATCTTTTCTAAGAAGGAAAGCTTATCTAAGAAAGCTTATCCAATAAAGCAAGAAAGTTTATCCAAATCTAGAGAAAATAAAGTAAATAGCTAATAAACTAATTACTTAAATAAATAAATGCAACTAGATAAAAACATGACCTAAGTAAGCTTAAGTAACTAGAGTGAAAAGGGACCTAATAATTAAGTAAATAATTAATTAGAAAATACCTTTTACTCTAACACTTATGATAAAGAGTTGTTTCCAAGATGTGACAAATTTGTAGAGTAGTATTTTTGGACTTCAAGTGAGATGTTAGATGGTGATGGGTGATGGTAGATGCGGATGGAGTATTTGGCATTTTAGATGTAGATTTTTTATTTTCCAAAATTTGGATGGTGGATGATAGAGTTTGAATTTTGGATTGGGATAGTGTTTGGAACCAACACTTTTATATCCCTTGCATGATGGTATCGATGACCATTTTGAAGGAGGTGGAAACTTGTTATCTATAGGAAAAATCTTTTCTTGTGGCTCCACATTTTAATTGATTATTTAAGTGGGATTATTTTATTTGCTTGACCAATTTTTCTTTAGGATCCATTTTAACTTCATTTGTTCACTTGAATTTTTTCTTGATTTAATGGATTTTGACATTTGATTTTGGACTTTGGATTTGTAAGACTTTTGTCTTTGTTTGTTCCAATTGATGGGTTTAATGATTTTGAAATGATGGTTTATGGTGTGGATGGAAGGAGTATTAGTAAAAACCTTATGGTAAGGACTACACATGGGCCATGTTTTGATGGTTGTATTGGATAAATTTTCCCCTAATATTGTGGAGGTATCATTAACATCATTATATGTTTTGATTGAAGAATAACCAAGACTTTGATGTCTAGGATTTTAATGAAATTGTAGTGGTTATAGAATTCTTTTCTTATGTAGGCCTAATCCTCTTCCTTGATATTGCATGCTCTAACATATTATATTTTCAATGGGTTTTTTTTTTTGGAAGAAAGATGCTAACCATCATTGTGTAGTTGCAAACTATTAATTCTTCCAATTTTTTCATTAGCAAGAAATCCTACTTTGATGAAAGTAGGCAATCCTAGTTTATAGGATACTAGAGCTTTAACCTTCATCGTGATTTTTGTCTCTTGATAATTTGGTATGTTGATGTGATCCATGACAGCTTCTTTATCTTCCTTTATGTGATGATCCATTTCATTTATTTGATTATTTATGTTTCCAAGGGAGGCAAGTGTCTTATATTGGGAAATGGAGGTGATTGGACTATGGATGCCATATAGGTGGATGAGGGGATCATCTAGGACTTCTTAGTCACGTATAGGATCTTGGTAAAAGATGGATTATCTTGTATGTCATGATTATGAATAAGATCTTGATCAAAGAATGGATCATGATCAATGATAGGATTATCATGAATACTATAAACAAGATCTTGATCAAGGATTGAATCATCTTGGATGTCATGATTAGAGATGGGATCTTAATCAAATATTAGATACATTTGGATACAATGATCATTTAGAGGGATCTTTCAGATGGACTCAAAGATGAGATCATGATCGAGGACTGGATTATCATGGACAATATAAATAGGAGCTTGATCAAGGCTCAAATTAGCTTGTATATCATAACCATATATAGGGATTTTTTGGTAAACTTGACCTTGATTTATCTTGGAGTTTATTTGATCATTCTTTGGACTATACTCTTTACATAGATCCAATGGTTTAGATAATCAAATGTGGTTGTTTATATGAATAGGAGATTCTTTGATGGACTCGGGATTTTGGCATAGCAATAATGGAGTTAAGATAGGAAGATATTTTATTAGATTGATAGGTGATGGCGGGCATGATGGTGGGAGATGTTTGGATGGAATAGGATTAGCAATATCATGGGATTACCTAACTTTTTTTTCCATATCAAAGTTTAAGATCCTCTACTATTAGTCTTTGGAGAAAATTTCTAAAGGTATTTTTATTTGATGAATTTGTGGAGTGGGATGGAGTGGATTGCAATCGTTTAGTGGATGAAGGATTGTGATAGGAGTTGGAGGCTATAAGACTTTCTTGGTTTGGTGATGGAGATTATGATTTGGGATATTATATGGTAGATAGGGATTTTTGATATGGTTTTGTGTTGAGGAAGGCTTTGGATGGAAGATTGGTTTCCCTTATCAAGGTTAGGATGAGCAAGACTAATGGATGTTTGTTGGGGATTAATGGTATAGATTGTGTTAAGTGGTTGTTGATATGAGGGTAGATGGATGGATGACTAGATCTTATGATTGTTGGTAAGTTGGTTGGAATGTTGGGGATTGTTGGTATGGATGATAGATGGATGGGTTACTAGGGATTGTGGATTTTTGGAAAGGAGAGTAGATGGATAACTGACTAGGGATTATGGGTGATTGGTATTTATGGAACATGGATGGAGGATTAGGGATCGTGGGTTTCTGGTATTTATGAAACATAGATGGATGACACATGCTTAAGGAAATATAATCTAAGGTTTGATCATCATAAGGTTCATATTCTAGTTGATAAAAAAGACTCTCATTATCTTCATAGGGGTCATAATTTGGTTGATCAACAAGGCTCTCATCATCATCATTAGAGAGAAGGTTTTCAGTTTGACTAAGGAGATGATCAAAGTAACATGAAGGCATGGTTATATGAATTTGGACGAGGATGGAAAATGGGATGGTTTGGATGGATAAGATGGTGGAGTTTGGGTTTGGATGCAAAGGATGGTTGAGTTGGTGGATAATGGTTTGATTCTAAACCTTATTGTAAGGTAAAGACAAGAAATCAAATAATTTTTTGGTTTTGGGGTTTTCATATTTTGTTTTTCAAATGTTTTTTTTTAATTTTGGGATATTTCAAATGTTTTGTAGATTTTGGTATTTTTTAAATTTTTTTGGATTTTGGGATTTTGAAAGCCCGTTCTAATAAAAAGATAGAAGATGAAAAAAATCTAAGGCTCAAGAAGGTAAGGTCCCCATTGGATTTCAAGTGGGGAGATTTTATTCTAACAAAAATGGATACAAAAAACACATGAACAAGCCTAGAATTAATCAAGTGAGAGTGTTAACTTATTGTAGGCCCACATAATAAAATACCTCAATAGTGCAAGGCAAATATATCTAAAGATTTCATAAGTAGGAGTCCAATGGCACAAGGGCTCACCTTTTCCCTTCATTTGGAGGTCCTAAGACCTTTCCCAAAAAAATTTTTATCTCTACTTAGGGAGGTACATGGTGAGTAGCTTTAGGCGTGATATTGTACCTTGCACCACACTAATAAATGGTTGAAGGTCTTAAACTAGGCTATATATGTTTTCTATGGGAATCCTCTATATGCCACAAGGGCATGTGAGATGTAATCCATGAATTTGGAAATGCAAGAAAGTCAAACATTTGGGAGAAGAGAGTAACCCATTTCTCCTTCACTTTCCCAAGGTATGAATTTCTTGGGGGCTTAGCTCGAATGACAAAATCACAACTTCCAAGAGGCATGTCTTTCGATTCACCCCTAGCTATTTATACTCTACTAGAACAATGAAGTTGAGGTTGTCCTCTAGGGTGATGGAATCCCTAGATAGGCCCCCTAAAAAGAAAAGAAAAAAGTGGCATTTATGATTCTCAAAATCACACAAAGTATGTGAGAGAAGAGCACACATACACACACTCTTGCAAGTTTAAAAGACACTTGTTCTTTATTAACCAAAATGAAATGTGAAGTTCTTTTTAATCCCACAAAGCACTTGTTTAAAAATAGATAAAAAGACAAAGAAAATAAAAAGAGAAAAGGTCAATAAAAATTGTCTTCAAACAACCATTGTATAATAAAAATACGTTAGAAGTTTAAACTTTTAGCACTTTGACCTAGGAAAATGTTTGTTTTATGTGCTTTGGTCTTCAACAATGAAAGAAAGTTGTAATTAAAGGTCAATGAAAAACATGTAAAATAAAACTTCAAATAGAAAGCCTAATCCCACACTTAGATTATTTGTGAAATTTTAATAAAAAATTAAAAAATAATCAAAAAAATGATAAAGTATTCAACATTTATGTTCATTTGAAGTTTTAATAGAAATACTGACTTTGAATAATTATACCTGATTTCTGCAATCTGATATGAAAAAATTATCTACACCACTACGTTCGACTTGAAACCAACTTTCCGATGCCTATAAAAAGTTGAAAAACACATATGTATTGGAAAAATTATGATCATTTTAGTGAAGATAGGTTTTCTAGAAATGTCATTGAAAGAGGCCTAAAGTCTTTTAGCCGTCTGTGTCCTATCTCCTAGTCGCCCAAATGACTAGAGGCTAATGAAAAAGGTATTGTGTGCTAGCTTAACCTTTCCAACAGTGGTTTTACTTACAAAAATGGTTTGAGGAATTTAAACAAACGTTTCACACTTAAACATAGTGGTTTTACATAAAGATTTGTGGTTTTGGACAAAAATAAGATGGTTTTGCATTCAAATTCAAGGTTTTAACTTTAAAAACCATGGATTTTGAAATTAAAACGTGGCTTAAGCAATTTAAACGGTGGTTTCACACTTAAACTTAGTGGTTTTTGTTATTTAAATGGTGGTTTTGTTTAAAAATCATTTATTTTGTAAATTTTACATGGTTTTTAAAATTAAACATGATTTTTAATTATTAAAACATGTTTTTTTAAAAATAATTTAGTGTGCATTTTTCTATTTAACAAGCGGCTTAACATAAAAACTATGTATTTTAGTTGATAAACCACTATTTGATCTTTAAAACTTTTAAATGAGTAGATCAATCAAAACCAATAAATGATAAATCTTTGAAACACACATCAATAATGACGTTAGAAATAAAAAAGCATGTTAGAAATCATAAATCATAGTATGAAATGTATTCATTGGATTATGTTTTCTTGTCAAAACTCCTATAACCTACAAAATAATCATGTTCATAAACAACAAAATCTATTAAAAGATTGCATGTTCACGTCAAGTTCACAAAAATATGTGCATAAAAATTTAAAATTTAGAAATATAAAAAATGAAATCAACAGAATCAAATCAATTCTAATCTAACTTACAAACTCCAATGGAAATCTCAAAAAGATGATGTTGATTTTGACTTGAATGGATGTGGGTGCAACTCAGCGACATAAAATTATGACTGATGATTGATTGATTTACAATTTTGACAGAGTTGATTTGCATAAGATGTGAGATATGAAAATGATGAAGAAAAGACTATATTTATAGAATTTTTGAGGGAAAGCCAATTGAGAGATGAGGATAGGAATAAATAGTTTAGTTAGGTAAATTGATTGTGGATTCAACTCAATTGATAAATAAAAATTCAATTTTGAATCATGAAGAGATAATAATGAATTATTTGATTTAATCAATAGATAGTTGTGCACATAAAGTTTCCATTTGAAGGTTGAGTTGATAGGTGGATGAAGAAGAAGATTCTAAAATCAGATAGAGTTAATTAAGGACCAAAGATTGAGATGCTAAATGAAAAGTGAGTTAATTGATGATGGAAGAAAGAGTTGATTGATGATTTGAAAATTGATAATGAGCTCACATTCAATTAAATAATAAAATATTATTGAAGTAAATAAATAATGAGAAATAATTATTATTTAATAAATGATATATGTGATGTGATAAATGATAATTAATGGACAATCAATATGGTGATAAATGAATGGTTAACCAATAAATGTAATTGATGATTTAGGGAATGATATGATGATAATCAAGATCATGATTAGGAGGAATATTTTAGGTGTATATAGTAAGCAAGGCTAAAGAATTGACTCCTCAAGGTATAAGTCTAGATCTAGTGATGTGTCATAATGTAGTGAACACATTCCACCTAGTGCAAATTCTAATTTCATGATGGTGAGTTGTCGCCATTACTAGATTTTTATACTTTCAAAATTGAATTAATTATTTAGTCATATCGGTGTTACAATCTAAGTTTTTCACATGTTAGTAGTAAAGATAAGACCTAAAAAAATTAATTTGTTTGATTATTGTAGTCATGCTCTAAATTGAGGAGATATATTTAAAAATAAATAAAGAGAAAGATATAATATCATTTTATATATTACATGTAATATCAAAATTAATAAATGTTATAGTTGGTTGAATATATTATTAAAAAAAAGTGTTTAATTTAGTAAATATATTGTAAATTGTATAATTTGTAGATAAAATACAATATACTTAAATTGTATGGTTTTACCATGATGTCGATTTAGAAGACTTAATAAAGTTCCTTCATTAAATTAATCTCATAGTTCATATGTAGAATCTATAATTTGAAATTATACTTTTTTAGGTGTAGTATGAGTTGGATATAACCTTATTCAAAAAGGGGTGTTCGTATCATTTGAGAATCAATATGTTAATAATTTTATTTTTTTAATTTAAATTCTAAAGTATAGTAATACCCTCATGTATTTATAAGGATAATTTATAGTTACTATATACGAGAATATTTATAATCGAAAATTAAATGGCATGACAAGTCAAATTATATTATTTAATGTAATATATTTTATAAATTCTTTTAAAAATGTTATATATAACATGACCTTATATTTGGTCATGTATATGTTTTGACATTTATTAAATTTAACAATTATATTATTTTAAATATATAAGGAATATCACCTTATGCAATAATAACAATTACAACAAACCCTTATCTTTAGTTGGCAATAGTTTTGGTGATCTATGTATGTTAGAGTATATAGTGTGGAAGTATATGTCAACCACCTAATTTAAAATGGTAATATTATATAATGAAAGTGATAAATTGATTAGTGTATTTTAATATTGTTGCTAATGGTTTAATTGTGTAGTCATCAAATGTCTTGCCCAATTGTTTCATATTACTATAATATTACAAGGTGGAAATTTTGAAAATAAGAGATTTGTTTTTAACCCTAAATGCATGTTATTGACCAATGAGTGTCATATTCCTTCTTCCTCTAATTATATCTATTGATGGTTGAAATGTCATTTATAGTTGAAGAGGAAGAAAAGATTGAAGGTAAATAAAATGGAAGATAATGTAATACAAACAAAATACCTTCACCTAGAATCCTTCTTCCTCCCTAGATGAGAAAAAGTGGAGTGCACCCTTGTTCCATTTGATTTGCTCTTATGATAATGATAGTATATAGATTGCTCAATAGACTAGCATAATCTTGATATGATTGCAAATGAGATAGCAAAATGACAACATAAGGGTATGATATAAAGCTTAGAGATGAGGATGAAGGATGAGAGCCTCTAGATATAGAGTCTTGAAGGGGCAAAATCAATGGCTAGGATAGATTGATGATGTATGGCTAAGATTGGATGAGGATTAGGGTTAGGTTTAAAGATGTGGTCATGTGACAAGTGACACATGAGTGATAGGATTTAGGTTTAGGATTGGGATACAAATAAAATATTTATGTGAATGGCTAGGATTAAGAGGTGGTATTGAGATGAGTGGATAAGATGAAAAGTTAGTTTGACTTTTGGAAGGGCGACTAGGTTCAATGAATCTAGATAAGGAATTAGTTAGACATGTGAAGGGGACACTTGTTACATGATGGAAATTTTAGATTATGATCCATGTAAACAAGATTAAGGGCTAAGATTAAATGGACAAGGATAAAGGATAAAGTGGAATTAATTAAAAAAATTAAATATTTATTTAATTAATGGGATCATGTGAGGGGAAAAACAATTAAATAAATAGTAAATATTAGGATAAAAATAGGGGAAAGGATGAAAATATTTAAATAGATATATCATTTATTTCCTTCTTTCATCCCAATGATCTAGATCATGATGTGTGTTCTAAAGTATCCATATATAAAACTCTCAAATATTTGCATTTGAAAATATTTATGGTTTCAATAGCATGAATTGTGGAAATATTATGACTATGAAAGAACCTATCTTATAGTTAGGAAAAGATAAAGTGGTAAATGCACATGGACCATGGAATAAATGATAAATTTAGTGATACATAAAAAAATGTGTGGTCCTTGATATGACAATGTGCATAGATAAGTATAAATGCACAAAGAAGTAATATGTGAGTGTTGATGTGAACAAGACATTTTACTTGGTTAGATCACCTAGTAGGTCCTATTCACATATGTTCACATTTTAAGTTTACTTAGGGATCTAGGAATATTTCTAGAAGTCTTAGGTGTTACATGATATTATCCTATATTGTCATTTACCTTTTGTGTCTCATTGCATAGGATTACGACACTTGTCATGATCTTGTCTTGTCCTATTTCTCAACTTTTCCTATATAAGAAATGCATCATATGTATATTTAAAATCCATGTAAGCCATGTAATCATATAGTGTTTTTAATCAAATTCATTGTGCCCATAATTAGGAAATATTTTATTCTTGATGCTTTCTTCTAGAAAGCATCATTTTATTTTGCAGGTAATCTTGGGAGCTTGAGTTCATTGGCGACTCTAACATGGTATCAAATCTTTAGATCTGCAAGCCCCTTCTCAAAAATGGGATAAAATCAAGTACGAGCTCTTTCTATGTACACTTTGGAAAAAACGAACCTTATCATAGAGTCAAAAAGGCCCCAAATCCCTATTTTTATATATAATACTTGATATTTTGATGTTAGAATTTTTTTTATCATTTTTGGTTAAGGATTTTAAAAAATTGCAAGAAAAATCTGTACAATTATATGGAATCCATGTACATTCATACACAATCATACCATATGTAGTTGTCAACAGTGTACTGAGTTGCACAGGTGGAATCTACAAGTGAATATTCTTTGTTTGCATCATTTGTGTACAACCCTTGTGTCAACACTAACAAATCGGTGTGAATTTTCTATTTTTTAATTAAAAATTGAAAAGAGTAAATCGGTGTAGCTTTTGACCCTATGGTCATTGTCATTGGTCATATTGCAATGCGGGGCTTAATTTTAGAAGGTTAGCAAAGCGGCATGGCCAACCCACTGCCATCACTCCACTAGCTTGCCTCCCATGAGGCGATAATATTTTGCATAACTTCTTACCTGGGTATTGAAATTTTGAAAATAAGATATTATTGGAAAGGTGGTTCTAAGAACTTTGCAATGGTGTAGGGCATTTTGCAATATTTTTCTACATGTGTTATTAATTTTTGATTGAATTTGGATCTATATTTTTTGCCTTTGAGTTCATAAATTTTTACCTAGATATTTGATTTTTACAATTCTTGTGGAATTGGAAAGGTATTTGGAAGCTCAATCAAGTCATCCATGTACTTTTTCTAAATTTAGCTCCAAGTATATTTTATTCATTTTTTTTCCATATTTGCATTTTGGAGGATTACTTGGACATGTTGGCACTTGGGACATATTTTCTTTGATCAAATCACTTCATTTCAACTGCATATATGTATTGATCTCTAATTTTATCATTTGGGGAATATATCATTGTAATATCATGGGTTATGCAACTCATCCTTCCATAATCATTCTAACCAAGGACAATTATGAGTCTTGATAGAAAGGCATCTAACGTGTTATAGGTGGCTCAATATTTTGCCTCATCTTTATGAACTCATCCCTGAGCCAAAAACACACTTGAAGAAATTAGTTTGGAGTGATAAAAATGATCATATCATAGAATTGATTGGTACTATTGACATTTTTGATTAAAAGATCATTTTATAAAACTAAGAAGGGGTTGTAGTCTTGTTAAGGGATTTGAAAGGAGTATGTTTAAAAGATTATTAAAGGTGCTTTGCCTATTTTTTGGGGGATGTCATATCTTCTCATTTGAAAAATGAGTTTTAGTTATGATTAGGTTGCAAATATATTGATGTTGTGTTCAACATGTTTTAAAAAACCTTTTTATCTTGCAAAATTTGTGTACATGAGTTAAGGAGGGAAGTTATTTGAAAAGGTCAAAGTTTTCAAAGGGATAAGTTATAGGGGTAGGTTATCTTTTTGCATTGAAAGAGCACATTGAGAAACAAAAAAGAGAAGATGGCACATAGAAGTTAAGGATGATAAGGTCTTTTGTTGTTGTTGTTGGTTATGCTGAAAAAGTCTTAAGGCCATGTTTTCTGGCCCATATAGAAGCATACACATGAAGAAGAAAGAAAGAGGCATTTGAGACTCTTATGAAAATCACCATAGGTTTCCTTCACATATTTCTTCAATAAACCAATGAGATATTCAAACTGCCATATGCTTCATAGGTTTTTCAGGAATCAAGTGCCTATGCATAGTTTGGACTAGAATTTGGGAGATATATGGAGATCCACATTATTTCCCATTCCCAAATGATCCTAGATCATATTGCCTCATTCCACTTGATGATATTGATAATATAATCTTTGATGATGATATATTAGAGGAGCTTGAATATGATGCAACACTTGAGCATCTTGATAATCAAGAGACCTCTCCTACAACTCCTACTTCTCCAATTGATATCACAAATCCATCTTTTTTTGCTTCATTAGAGTTCAAATATGCTTCTTCGAGAGCTTTCAGTGATTCTATGTAGTAGGTAAATCATATTCTTTTAGATATATCTTTGTGGGATGATTACTTGACATGTATTTCACTTTTTTTTGTGGAGTCTCACATTTCAAATTTAGAAGAAAATTTTGAGGGGTCATCTATCCTCTTTGATGAAAACCCCATCATAGTTGTTGTCCCCTCATATTCATCTTTGTATTTTTTCAACATCATTTACCACTTGATCTTGGTTTGCCACCTTCTATATTGATTAGACATGTACCTAATTTGATTTTGGCATCATCTTCCATGAACTTGATAACACATGAACAAATTTCAGAGAGCCCATCATCAAGCATTTGGATTATTCTTCCTAATAATTCTTATCCATAATGGGAAGCATGCATGCATCTATACAAGTGGTCTTGTTTCTTCCCAAAAGGAGACATTTTGTTTGTAGTCAATGGATCATGTTTTTTCTTCAAGAAATCACCATTTATGTAGGATATCACACATTGTGCAGGGGGGCTACATAGTTTCTATTTTTACCTTTTATGGGATTATTGATTGCATATTTAATGGTGATAGAAGTAATCCTTTGGGGGTCATATTGAGTAATCCTTCTTCCTTCTTTCACTTTCTTCTTTTCTCTTTTAGAAAGGAGTTTGGTCCCATTGGCTTTTCTCCCTTTCTCTATTTGTGAGAGATTGCATTTGTACATGGGTACCTTACATGTCCTAATATTTGGGACTCGTAATCATCATGTTTCTCATCATTTTCATTTGTTTACTTCTCCCTAAGTTTCACTTAAGAGGGGGTGTTGTTATGAATAAGGTATTCTAACTAACTAGGTTACCTAGTAGGTCCTATTCACACATGTTCACATGTTAAGTTTACTTGGCGATCTAGGACTCTTTTTAAAAGTCTTAGGTGTCATGTCACCATATATAATCTTGTCATTTACTTTTCATGTCATTGAGCATAGGATTAAGGAACTTTTCATGATCTTGTCTTGTCTTATTTTTCAACCTTGCCTACATTAGCAAGGCATCATATGCACATTTCATATCCATGTAAGTCGTGTAATCATATGTGTTTTAATCAAATCCATTGTGCTCATAATCAGACAATTTGCTTCTCTTATTTCTCTCTTATGAAAGGCATATTTTGGTTTATAGGTGATCTTGAGAGATTGAGTCCATTGGTGACTCTAATTTAGTGATGATTTGAACACATGTATAAATATAGTTGCTTCTAGATGGGAAAAATAGAACAATGAAGTTCATAAAGTAAAATGGGTATGAAAAAGATAATAATCAACAAACTCTTTGATGTAGGTAGAAGTGTAGAAGACATAGTGATGTAACCACCCTCTTTATGGTGGGGTCCCCTACTCTCCTACCATTTTATTTTCTTCTAATTGTGTTGAATTTTGGTTTGTAACAACCTATTGTAGTAGTTATTGTGGTCTCTTGAGGGGGATTCCCCTTTGGCAGCTACTCAATATTTGGGTTTAAGTAGGAATTTTGTAGGTTTAGCATAGTTTTTCTTTTCAAAATGTGACAAATGGTTTAGGGATAATACAATTTTAAAGTTATTAGAGTTGGCTATGGTGGTAAGTGGTGTTATTTCCTTATGGAAATTCTAAGGCTTTCTATAGTGTGGTTATTTTTGCATCTATTTCTTATCATGAATAAAGGAAATGATTCTTGGTATAACCTGAACATATTTTATTTCATATCTAATTTTTGCATCTCGACTTATTACTATTTATAGTGCTAAATATGAATCACAACCATAGTATTTTTTTGGAATTTATGTGTAGGGAAGAATATATGTTTTCTTGATGTTAAGTTGTAAGAGAAAAGGCTTATTTTCATCAATTTTGATATCAGAGTGGATCTATGATGACCTAGAGGGGAGTTTTCATGAACTAAGGAAGGTGGGGCTATTGATAAAAATAGTTAAACTACTACAATATATTCTTCTAAAAGTGTGTACAAATCTGAATATTGTTTATTTAACAAAGGTTTCCATATGATTAAAATTATGTGATTACAAAATCAACAAACCACAGATAGCACAACATTTATGTGGAGAAACCCCTTCAGGAAAAACTCCACACAAGAAAGAGGACAAGTATGTATTAATCTTCAATAGAGAGATACATCCACACATTGACACTCTTCACTTTAAAAGAACTCTAGTAGAATTTGTGTACATATAAATAATTGCATAAAATAACTCTCATGCTCTCAATATATAGAAACAAAGAGAAAAACCATAAACAAATTTCCAAAATAATGGATACCAAAACCATGGTATCACACAAAAACCCCACCTTAGAGATCATATTATAAGAACAAAAAAATATCATACATGACTTGCTTAGGTATCAAATGGGCATAATCAATTAGCCCTTTGAATAGAAAATGTAACTACAAAAGAATCTTAGGTGTCATAAGCCTCAATGCCTCAACTCCCAAACTGTAGTACTCCAAATTGGATTGGACAACTCATGTGGAACTTATTTTATCATACAAGATTCCCACTATTCACTCCTAACACCTAAAATTAGGCATATGTATTTAGTGATCTAGAAGTCAACTATAAATACCATCGCTATGCTCTACCTTCTTTATGAATTCATATAAAAACTAATATCAAGATTCTAAGAGAACCTAAATTATTAAATACTTTTCAATTTCACTCTAGGCATCCAAGCACACTTTCCAAAAGTGTTGGAGATGCATAAATAATACGTAGGATTGGAAGGTAAATGGAACCTCAATCCTAAATGGGGCAAGAGGATTCGAGGCCCTTGAAGAAATGTTGATGAGTGATTTAGGAGGTTAGAGGCCATTGAGGCTAGATTACCTCTAGATGATTTTGAAGGCGAACAAGAGAACACAAGAAGTATTGTCAAGGTAGTGGACCCTATAAAGAGTTCAAGTGATATCATGACCAAATAAGGCTCCAAGATAAAGGTTGATATATTAGGCTTTAAGGGTGAACTCAATCTAGATTTATTTCTAGACTAGGTCTAGTAGTTGGAGAAGCATTTCAATATGGAATATATGGATGAGGATGACCCTAAAATATTAAAAATTATAGCATCCAAATTGAATTCTTATGTAGATATCTGGTAGGAGAATGTACAAAGTTTGAGAATAAGACAAGGAAATGAAAAAAAAAAGACTATGGCTTGAGATGCTAAAACATATACAAGCTTGATTCTTGCCTTCTAATTAATATAAAAATATATATAATAATTTCACAACTTAAAGGGATTAGTAAGTGCAATCTTATACTAAGAAATTTATAAGGCTTAAAATTTAGATGGATGATGCTTATCAATATGCCTTAAAGGAAGAGGGGAAATTGAATTCGAAAAGTAAAATGGTTTGTAAAAGAGGTGATAACAACCAAAATAGAGGAAAATAAGTTTCTATAAATTTTCCCATGAGTGAAGAGCTAGGAGGAAAGAATGTGAAAGTTGACTATCAAGGAAGGGGAGGCTTCAAAGGTATCAGACAAGGATAGAAATCTTCTAGAGATTGGAAGTCGTTGAGATTTTTTATATGTAGTGAATCACATAAGTCTATAGACTTCCCTCAAAACTCCCAAAGGGTAATGGTAGGCCATGAAGAAGAAGCACCATTGACCATAGAATTTGAAGTAGAGAAAGAGAAAAGTTCATGCTAAGAAGAGCCTTGATATTTAGGAACAAAGAGGCTCTAAAAGATTATTGGAAGAGGAAGATAATATTTAGAAAAAAATGTAGGTGCAAGGAAAAATAATGCAAGGTCATTGTTGAAGGTGGCTCTACTAAAAATTTGGCATACAAAAATAGTGAGAAAATTTCAGCTTTCTTACATTCCAATAATTTACCTGTTGGGACTCAAAACCATGGTGCCCTTTTTGCTTGAGTCCCTCCATTTTTATGCCTTTTCTTGGCCATTTGTAACTCATTATTAAAAATTGATTCGAGAAAGTTTGAATGGGTCATGTTGTTTTTTCTATACCTCTAGTTTGTGTATCATGTATTTCCTCCTTTCATGTCTTTGTCAAATACCCCAATCGCAATATCAAAATTTGAATAAGTATGAGATCTTTCTCTTAGCTCTTGTTGGGTCTCAAGCCCTGATAAGAACCTAAAACCTTAGGTTCTAGGTCCTTGTTCCCTCTTGCGGCCCATGCCCCACACTTTCCTTTGCTCTTTTCTTTTGGTTCCCTATTGGGTCTTGGGCCTCAATTAGAACTTGGAACCTTTCCAAGTTTATGCTCCCTTCCACCATTTTCTTTCCAATTCCCTATCAAACCCCACACTCTAACAAGAAATCGGAACCTAGGTTCCAAATTCTTGTTCCTTCCCAACATTTTCTCCCCACCATGCTCTTATCCCTTCTCCTTATCAAGCAATGGGTTTTGGGTCCAACTTGGAACCTTGGTTCCAGTTCCGAGTTTCCTCACGCCTTCCAGTCCCTAATGTTTTTTGTTCGACTTGTCAAGCCACAAATCCTAGGTCAAACAAGGAACTTGGAACCTTGGCTCCAAATCCAAGTTTCCTCCTACCTTCCAATCCTCACATGCATTTCTTTTATGATCCATCAGGCCACAAATCTTGAGTGGAACTTGGAACTTGGAATATTGGTTTCAGTTCCAAGCTCTTTACTCTGACCCCTCGTTTTGACTCTACTTGGTTCCTATCAGGCCCTAGGACCCAACAATTATAGGCTCCCATTCCTTCTTAGTGTGTGGATCCTACCCACCAGG
Source organism: Sequoiadendron giganteum (assembly GCA_007115665.2). Taxonomy (NCBI): domain Eukaryota; kingdom Viridiplantae; phylum Streptophyta; class Pinopsida; order Cupressales; family Cupressaceae; genus Sequoiadendron; species Sequoiadendron giganteum. Next base: position 421,676,231 of record CM021103.1, on the reverse strand, counting down.
TTCTATCTTCCTCTCTATGCTTGATGCTCATCGGTACACTTCAAATGTTCTATGTGCTCTCTCTTGAGTTCCACTCAAGACTCAAGACCCATGAGGCATCTCAATGGTTCTAGGTTCTTCTTGAAACCTACCACCTGACTGAAACCTAGTTAATAAGAGATGCATTTTTAAAGTGTTTTTAGGCACCAAAGTTACAAGCATCTTAGTTCATCCAACTGGCTACTTACATTAATGCAAGAGATTGTCCAACTGCCAAACTTCAATGTCAAGCCCTTATTTTGATCTCAGGTGCCCATTTTGGGTGGGATTCATTCTCAGCCACGGATCTAGCATTGTGATAGTGCTACAGGTTCAGGTTTCATACAACATGGTATATTTTGGCATTTTTGACTCATTTTGAAAGGGTGATTATTCCTAAAGAGAAAAGAAGTGTCAACACATTCCATGGCTCTAATCATTGAAGATCAGTTGTAAAAAGGCATTAAAGGTTGTTAAAGCACCTATAGTTATCATGTTAGAATAGGTTGAAAATGTAATGTCCCCAAAATCATAAGTATATATCCTAGGATATTCTTAAATACTTTGGAATCTCCTTCCAACACATTTACTGGTGTAGATGCAAGTTTTGTATGAAAATGTGACAACATTTTAAAAAAGTTACATTCATTGTAACAATCATTTAATATTTGCATGTGGATGTGTGGAATTTAATCATGGATAAATGAGTATGGTTTTTCTAAAAAATTCTAAATTTGATGCATGTCAATGCTTTGATTAGCTATCTAGTGTTTTACCTTTTATTGCATTTTCTTCTTGTTAGCTTATCTCTATAGCCCATCAATAGGCACTAGCCTTAGTGTAATTTAACTCAATCACTCGTTAAACAAACAAATATTTAAATAAAACCTTTTTTTTAGAGTTTCACTTACCCAGTTCATGGTTTCACCAGTTTACAAGGAGTATTTTTCATGAATTTTTGTGAACCATGTGTCTTTCACCTTTCCTTTGATGCAATGGTTGTTTATCGATTATATAGAGGTAGTAGGGTAACTAGTTGCTCTCATGCTTAGTGAAAAATCGTAGGAGTGTATCAACAATCTAGGTTTAGTTACCACCACCTTAAATTATTTGTTGTTTATATAAACTTCTAGGAATACCATCTCGAGTTTAAGTTGAGTTTGAAGTGTAGGAGAGAAAACCCACTCTCATTGAGTTGGCCCTGAATCCTCCAAATTTTTGTAGGTGAACAACCTTTTCTCGTTTGATGACAACCCTGGCCTTATGAGTGGAGTTTAGTTATAGGAGGTGGAGCAACATTTTTTGGGACCCAACATAACCTTTACAATATTTCTTGGTTGAAGAAGGATCATAGTATAGTTGTAGGTAAATCTTGCCTTGTTGCTTTCAAAATTGTTCTATGTGGATGAAGTGCAATGTGATGTGGTGTGAATGGATGCATGTCATTTGCTATTGGGAAACCCTAGCAATATGAATGGAAAGTAACCCATCTTGGATAGAACACTTATGAGGTACAACATGAAGGAAGGAGGCACTTCATAAAACCATGGAAAGAGAAATGAGCATTTAAAATAGTAGCTTTGTCTCTTCAAGAAAAAGCCAAATTTGAGCTTGAAGAGAAAAATGAAATTCTAGATAAGCCAAAAAATGAGTTGGAGGCATGTTTGGGAACCAAAAATGCAAATGAATTGAAGAGTTTGGTGCAACAAAGAATTGATGACAATCAAGTGGAGCTATAATGAGACTCAACCAATGACATTAAAAGTGCACCTCAAGAGATAGATGATGATTTTAAGGAAACACTAGAAGATCCTGCTAGTAAGTCTCAGTGGATAGAGAGGGATAGTGGATTAGGAGAGTATGAGTAAGATCATAGAAAATACACCAAGAATATCACTTGATTTTGGTCAAAGGTAATGGACTAACTTATTTTGAGATTAGTGATATGTCACATGATTAGAACAAGGGAATTGTTTTTAGGTCTATGGGTGATAGCAGTAGCAATTATTTGGTCAACCCCACATTAGGGACTTCACCTTGCTTTGCTTGCCTAGCTAGATGGTATAATCAACACTAGACTTGTGACCCTAGAAGATGATAGGTTGGAAGTTTTTGTGGTGACCTAAATTGTGCTTAGAAACCCCAAGTGAGTACTTTTAAGACAAGACTACTAGAAGGTTCGTACCCTCATACCAGTGGCAATAAAATTTGAGATGAATGTTATCAAATTTAATTATTTTGAACTACGATATTAAAAAAAATGATGTGGGGAGGATGATGTAACCACCTCTTTATGGTGATTTCTCTCACTGTTCCACTAGTTCTATCTGTTTTAATTGTGTTGAATTTTGGTTTGTAATATTTTATTGTGGTACTTTTTAGGGGGCTTTTTGTTTGGTAGCTTCTTAGTCTTCAGGTTTTGGTAGGAGTTTTGTAGGTTTGGTATATTTTTCCTTTACAAATATTGACAAATAATCTAGGGATAATAGAAGGTTTAAGGTATTAAAGTTGGTGATGGTGTCAAGTGGTGTTATTGTTTTCTTTTTATGGTTCTAAGGTTTTCTATGATGTGCATTCAATTTTTTATCTAGTTTGATCATGAATAAAGGAAGTAGTGTTATATATTTTTCTTGGTATTGTGTACATGAAATTTTGAGCCTAATAGAGTTAACAAATAATATTAACCTAGACTCTACTCAAAACACAAGAAACACTCATGATTAAGCATAAGGGTAAGTACAACATGATGAAAACATGAAAATAAATCACCAAACTAGCCCTTGTTGCACCAAGAAAAGGTGGTTGTGCTCATGGATGGTTGGATGTGTGTACTCTTACCAATAGCATAAGGTTACATATAAGATCATTATTGGAATTACTTGGGTTGAGGCCAATTTATAGATTTTTGGGCCAATGAATGGATGGGTAGGATGCACTTGAAAGATCAATGGCTCATATTGGTTAAGAGCCATGAGGAGATGGGAGGAGGACAAGTGTCCTCATATGGTTGAAGGAGATGGAGGGAGAGGGATCAAGGAGAGAATCAAGGGTGGAGATTATCCTAGGAGGAGGTGGAGGATGAGATGAAAGGGGTACTTTAGAGTACCCTTGGAGGAATTTAAAATTAGATTGGGGTATGGGCAAGGACTTAACCCATGTAACATGGTACCAAGTTTTGGTTTGTGGAGCCTGATCAGACTTGGTGTTAACATTTTGGCCACTTTGTCTAGTGCGCTTCCCCCCAAATTAATTAATGAGAGAGTGTAAGGGGCGCAAAGCCCCTCTTGCAGGGTCTGGGGGGACCACACCCCTAGCAGGGTCCTAGAGGCAGAGCCCACGATGGAGATTTGGGGGCAATGCCCCCGAAGCAAATTTTTTTGCTTTATAAAAGGAAATTTATTATAAATTCCCTATGTGATTCTATTAACACAGTTGGAAAAGCTGTCCAAAATCATAATGGTTTATTGTTGCAGTTTGGATATGCAAAGTCACGACTTTGTTTGAGTTTTATTTTGTTGCATGGAAATGAATGGTCGTGTGAACTAAAGGTGAACAATCACAACATAAAGTGTTCGGTACTTGTAGCACGTCGCGTGGTGTAGCATGAAGGTGATCACAAGTTTGGTGATGGGCACACGTAGCAAAGTGCATGAAACTTGAGCAGTGAAATCGTGAACACTTAGCTGCATGCTGCAACAATTTGTTGTTGGATATTGTAATTTGTAATTTGTTGGAAATTGAACAATGAAAATGGATCGTTGCTTGTGTACATAGCCCAGGGAAGGATGAACCACATTAATTTCTTGTTGTCTCGCATTTGTGTTGTTCTATTCCTTTGTTTTGTTTATTAAATATACATTTAATTGGTAATTTGATCTCTTTGTTCCTGCCTGCAATTCCTAACACCAAGGCTATGTCACATGTACAAAGGGTCATAACTATGTACACAAGTGGGTATGTTGAGGATTTGATGAAGGGTTCACTAGGATTAGATTGTGCAAGTGGAGGATTAGGGATGGAATGTGGAGGAAAATAGAGACATTAAATAAATAAAATATTTATTTAATTTTATGGAAAAAGGATGGGGAACATGGGTAAATAAATAATTGGATTTATTTATTTAAGGTGGATTATAGGAGAAGGGTGATTAAATGATTTAGGCTAGAAATAGGTGTGGTGAATAGTGATGCTTACTGACTTTATTAATTAAATAATAAAATGTTATTTAATTAATAAGGGGATGAAAATAGAATAATTAATTGAATAAGAAGGGTTATATTCAATCAATTATAGAGAAAATAGTTAAGTTATAATGATGCGTCAATTTTAGGTGTCTACAAGTATAACTTGAAAATGTTTTTTCCACATTTAATTTTTGCATCTTGTCGTGTTACTATTTATGGTCCTAACTATGAATCACAAGAACATAGTCTTCTATTGGAGTTCATGTATAGGATAGTTTGAGGTTAACTGGTAAGAGTAAAGGCTTATTTGCATCATGTAGCAAGGAAAGTGCAAGTAGTATGGGGGAGGACATGATGCCCATGATATAAAGATATAGCAATAAAGACATAAGATGTGGAAAGATTGGAAGCACGATGCCTCAATGTGAGGATGTAGTAATAGGAGTGGAAATATGTAAGAGAGGCAAGGCATGATGCCTCCAAATATAGGGAAGCTCGATGGCTAATAAGGAGCAAGAAGATATCTCCAAAGTAATGGTAACTCTAGAATTGTAATGTGGCAATTTAGGGCCAAAGTATAAGTTCTAGATAAAACAAGTTGATTTCAATAAATGACTCTTTAGAGTGTGATATAGCAATGCAAGATCAATGTAAAGACTCTAATAAGAATGACACATCAATAGAAAATAAATGCATAGGCTCTAATAAGCACGAGTAACAATATGAGATCAATAATACATAAGAAATATTTAAGGACTAAGGAACAAGCATAGGAATGAGCATAAAATGGAAAGTAAGAAACATGATAAAGGGGAAAGGCTATGGAAGGAAAAGATAAGCAAAGTTAAGTGGCCAATCCAAATGGGAAATAAAAGAAAAATGTGAAGTGTAGGCATAAAATGGATGTTAATAACACAAGGAAAATGTAAAATCAAACATGACTCCCAAAGTGGGGAAGATAAGAATGAAATTGAAAGAAAATGCAATTAGTGTGGAAAGCACAACAAACAAAGCATAGTCAAGAAGACCGATAAAAGAATGCATAAGATAAATGGAAGAATAGGCAAGGGGGATGTCATAAGCAAAGCATACCAAATCGAAATGCCACAAAGCACATGGAAGAGGTGGCATGTTCAAATATACCAGAATAAAATCCTTAAACAACCACCTCAATAATTGAAGTGGCAAAATATAATAGCAAAATGTGCTTACAATGTCATACGCCAAGTTAGCTTTTTGTCTTCCCGCCATTTCTTGTTGACGGTTATGAATAAATCCATATATACTATTGGCAAACCAAGTGACATGATATAGGGAGATGTTTTTATCATTTCCAAATATTATGGTTTTTATAAAAGTAGCTGATCCATATTATGTGTCTGGTGGCAAAACCAAATTTATTATACAAGAGATCTTCCGAAAACCCCAGAGACCAGATTGTGATTTTTCACTCCTCTCCACTAATGAATTGTGGCAACCACATTTGAACAGCTTTAATTCTTGAGTAACTGTAATTCCAGGCAAAATGTCCTTGGTGTTCCCTGAGACAAAATCCACCTGACACACATAATTTAAATTTAAGGCCAAATTGTAGACTTGACACAAGCACAAGATAGCATAATTAATTCAGACTAAAATACCAAAGAAAATGGGGAGTAATTAGGGATAAGAAATGCTTTCTTCAAAATATTATAGCAGTGACTTGATTGTAATCTTTTACAAAAATTTCCTGCTAGGTGCACTCTTCTTTCTCCAGATTTTCAGTCCTAGACTGCTCGACCACCTTAAAATTAAAAACAGATCAATGCCATTACTCCTTCATGATATTATAAAATAATGTTTCGTTCTATCAGCATATCAGTATCAGTGATAAGCATTGATACAACCACATTTCATAAGGTCAATATCATAGTCTAGCCCTAAGAAAACCTCAGAATTAACATAGTTTTGAAAAACTGAAAACTACTTCTTACCACTTCAGGTCTGACCCCATACATCTTGTTATAGTGCAAGGCTATGTTCATAGTTTGATTCACTTAGATTAACTTAGATTCACCAATAATCTCCACAGGAACATTTTCCATGCTTGAAATGATGGAAACGGTGTGCATCTCTCACAATAATTTCTCTCTCAACAATCTTGGAGATATACTTGGTTGCAGTGTGGCAATCACTACATACTCGAAGGTTCTTGACAACTCTAATGGTTGCTCCATCGGCCGTGTGTAACAGCCCAAATGCAATTGCCAGCTTTTCACTATGGTGGCAGAGGAGAAATTCCTTCTCCTCCTCCTCCACATCATTCGTTACAGGTCTTGTATCTGGAATGTACCCTGCTGCCCTCATCTCCCAAGACAATTTCTCTAACTTTGCATAGATCTCTTGTGTTTGTGGGTGTGATCTGTCTCCCACACAAAAAACATGTATCATTTTCTGGACTTCAATCCAACTACATCCAGGTATCTTTTTAACCCCTCTATCTTTCATCAATTTCCTTACCTTTTGAACATCGGCCCACCTGCCCGCTTTTGCATAGATGTTTGAGAGAAGTATGTATGGCGCACCATCAGTAGGATCCAACTCAAAAAGGAGTGTTGCTATAAATTCTCCTAGCCCTATATTCACATGCGATCTACAAGCGCCAAGCAAATTCAACCATACAACTGAATCGGGTTTCATTGGCATTTTCATGATGAAGTTTAAGGCTTTCTCAAAACGGTCAGCACGGCCAAGAAGGTCGACCATACATACATAATGATCAATTGTAGGCATGATGCCATAAGAGTCAGTCATCTGATTGAAGTATTTACAACTATCATCCACTTGACCTGCATGACTGCATGCAAATAAAATACAAACAAAGGTTATATGGTTGGGGTTGGTTTCTGAAAGCTTCATTCGTTCAAATAGTTTGAGGGCATCCTTGCTATGGCCATGCATTGCATATCCCGCAATCAGGGCATTCCAGGAGGCTACATCTGCAGGTTTCATTTTGTCAAACAATTTACTTGCCTTCTTTAAGCTGCCTGATTTTCCATACATGTCTATTAAAGCAGTGACAACCATACTCGACAAAAAGCCATTTTCAATTACTTTTTGATGAAACTCCATACCCTGTTCCAAAGCTCCCATTTTTGCACATGCTGGCAGAATACAGGCAAAAGTAGATGCATCTGGCTTTATATCTGTCAGTTGCATTTGCTTAAATATCTCCATAGCCTTTTCGAGAAGGCCATTTTGTGCAAATCCAGCAATGATTGCATTCCATGAGACTGTGTTTCGATGAGGCATTTCTTTGAAAAACCATAAAGCCTTATCAAGAACACCATTTTGTGCATATCCTGTAATCATTGTATTCCATGAAACTACGTCTGCATTATGGATTTTCTCAAACAATTGGTGCGCCTTTTGTATGTTTCCAAATTTTGCATACATGTGCATCAGGGCAGTCACAACTACAAGATCTGATGAAAATCCACTTTCAATTACTTTTTTATGGATATTGATACCATGTTCCAAAGTTCCCATTTCGGCACAAGCCGGAAGAATACTGACAAAAGTCGACGAGTTTGGCTTCGTACCTGCCAATTGCATTTGATTAAAAATCTCCAAAGCTTTTCCAACCAGTCCATTTTGAGCATATCCAGCAATGATTGCCGTCCATGAGACTACATTTCGATGAGGCATTTGGTCGAACAGATTGTATGCTTTCTCCATCCTTCCACATTTTGCATACATGTCTATCAGAGCGGTCAAAACTACAACATTTGACAAGAATCTGGCCTCAATTAACTTTTGATGAATTTCCAAGCCCTGTTGAAGAGCTCCCACCTTGGCGCACACAGAGAGAATGCAGGCAAAGGTCGCCGAGTCTGGCTCTACACCTGCCAATTGCATTTGCTTTGAAATCGTTAATGCCTTTTCAACAAGCCCACCCTGTGCGAATCCAGCAATGATTGCAGTCCACGAGACAACATTTTTGTGGGGCATTTCTTCAAAAACCCTTAAAGCCTCGCCAAGTAACCCACTTTGTGCATATCCTGTAATCATAGCATTCCAGGAGATCACATTTGCATTATGCATTCTGTTAAACAACTCGCGCGCCTTATCTAGTCTTCCACATTTTGCGTACATGTCTATCAGGGTATTCGTCACAATGTCGCAGAACTGAAATTCACATCTAATAATTCTTCCATGGATCTGCAATCCATGTTTTAGAGATGCCAAGTTGACACATAGCGGGATAATAGCGGAGAAAGTGAACTCATCCGGCTGGACAGCTGTTTGTTGCATCTGGTAAAACATTGTGAATGCCTGTAGAGGAAGGTTATGCCTTCTGTAAGCTCCAATTATCATATTCCATGAGTAGACGTTTGGTTGAGAGATTTCATCGAAAACATTGTGAGCATCCACCAATCTTCCACACCTATCATACATGCGTATAAGTGTATTGGGTAAGAGAGTGTCTTTGGTAGATGTAAGTCCGTTGCAATTGATGTGAGAGTGGATTTGCTTGCCCTCTGGTAGGGCATTTTTGTCTATGCAAGCGCGTAAAAGATGAATATATGTAGAAGAGTCTAGAAGAGGGTTATGGGTAGTAAGAAGAATGTGTATAGCCTCCTTCAGATGACCATGTGAGCAGAGCGCTCCAATATTCTGACTGAGATGGGTGAGTGATGACATTGTATGAATGTGTTTCTCTTCATTGTAGCACAATGAAAAAACACCATGGAATTTGTGTTATCGGCATTCCTTGCTTTTTCAGGGAAGGAACACTAACACTTCCAATATCCTCTCCTTATTCTTAGCAGTTAGCAATGCTACCCTACCTGAATGTGAACTCCTATGTCATTTCCAGAAACTGTGCTTCCTTGCCACATTCTTGAGCAACCTTTAAGCAGACAAATGCAATTAGATAGAGGGGCTTCCAAGAAAATTTCAATGGGTGTAGGGATTTTTTGAGTATCTATTATAAAGTTGTGATTTCATGATTTTTGTATGGCAGTTAAAGTTCAAAATTTAAGTTTCAAACTTTTTATATAAATATAACATGATAAACAAATTAATTGATAAAAATTTAAAAAGTTCAAATGATTGATGAGCAGTAGAAAATTCTTTAAGTTGGTGTGGAAAATTTTGAAGCCCATTGCAACTACATCTTCTTATACTTGAAAACTGAAAAGTAGAGGCTCCTATATTTATCAAGAAAAGATTCTAATTAATGTTGTAGCATTTTTTTTGCCACATGAGACCCCCTTCTCCATAAAAATAGGTCCTAAAGCCCCTCCATGATACATCAACTTTAAGACTACAAAATACTTGAATGCATTCTTTAAACATTAATGTAGCACTTGATGTGAGTTTGGGGGTTTGATATCTTCCTATTTGCAATTTATATAAATTTAGAGTATAATTACTTCTGTTTTTTATGAATAGGTGTCGACATTGTCGTTTATAAAGTAATAATAATACACATTCAAAAAAAGGTGGGTGGATATAAATCACACCCTAAAGTCCAAATGGGGTTGCAACCTAGATCAAAATACATAACATGAACAACCGCTAAGCAGGAAGAGTTGAAGGGGGAGGCAAAGGGTCTTGGTCGTTCATCTTACCCCATACATTAGTGTGGTCTAGAGTGTCAACGGGAGGGTCCCACCCCTCGTCATCATTTTTCCTTAGCTTGGTCATCATGAGTTGGAGAAATAGCCAACATTGGTTGAGGAAACTTGTTGGAATCAACCCAACCGGAAGTACCACTAGAATGATACCTAGGAGCAACACCCTCAAGGTGTGGAAAGGTTGAGCATCGCTAAGCAAGTTGTGATGCACTCCTGTGACCACGACCCTGTTACCCAGCCAAGGGAGAATCCCATGATCAAACAACTCGATTACTAATTATGTTTAATTTATTATTTTAAACAATTATAAGAAATTAATATTATTATTAATAATTATAACGAAATAATAAAGTCTCTTCTACATAAAACTATGGTAAATAAATAATTCTATTAATTAGGTATACATTAACCAAGATTAATCAAGTTCAGATAGATAATTGCAATAAATACATAAATTAAAGGTGGGGGGGCATGACTACTTAGCTCTAAAACTAATTATGGAAGAATGATGGTGATATTGTTATAAATTGATTCGTGAATATCAAAAAATTATTTGTCTTAATATGATGACTATCTCAAAATATGATCTAGGACAAAAGGTTTTGCAAATCAATCCTAAGAATAACAGGTTCAATCTTGACTATTACAAATATAATATTTAATGCAAATGTGTATCACATGGGAATGATCTAAAAGAATATGTGATTGAAGATTCACTCACCTTCATCTTCTTTTTATTTAAATTTGTCAAATGGTGTTTAAGGATAATGTTCAGGAGTTTGTTGACTTAGCAGGTGGATTGCTTATTCTAGATAAATTCCTTTGGTGGGTTAGATCTATATGATCCATATTAGTCTCACACATGATTGCCCACTTTGTATAGATGAGGTGGGAACTCATTGCTAGATGTGTGACATGCATTGATTATGTTTGTCATTTTATTGAATGTTTAGATGTTTGACTTGGTTGTTTTTGGTTTGATTGCTTTTCTTGTGTGTTGATAGGTTGAGATGTGTTAATTATTCAATGTTCATGTTGGTTGCTTCAATTTGATTTGTTTCTTTATGATGATTATTTTGATTGTGTTGAATGTGTTGATCTCATGCTTTGTTCTAATGAGTTTAATCTAATTAAAAAGAGTGTAATGATTTTTTTGAATTTGCTTAAATGTTAAATGATTTAATTAGATTAATTATTATAATAATAAAATAATTAGTTAGCTAGAAAATTAGTAATGAATACTCACTGGTTTTTATAGAGGGTTGTGGATGTAATTGGGGTCTGATTTTTTTCCCTACACGCGAGGACGAGAGTCGTTTTGGCTCTTGCATGCCTGTGCATGTGAGAGCTTTGTGTTGGTTGGATTCCTTTATTGCCTACTAATTCTTGATGTGTATGATTTAAGCTTTTAATCTTCATTGAAAACTTTCCTCTACTCATCGGCTACTACTTATGATTTTTTTTATCAAGTTGGCTTTTTTCGATAATAATCCTTTATTTTTTAAATTGTTTTGGGACGTGGAGTGGAATTTGTTCTGACACCTTCTCTGATTGGATTTAGTTATTTCTTCTACCTTGTGCTTTTGTGGTGGATGCCAATATGGAGCCATTTAGGGGTCCAAGGGATCCCCCATCTTATATTTTATAGAGGCACTAAATGAAATGGAGGCTATCTCTTTTGATCAAGCCAATGCTATGATTTTTTTAATGCATGTGACATAGGAACGTAAATCCATCCAATCTTCGAGGCTATGTTCAAATCGTAATGAATGTCTAGAGAAGAGTGTTGATTGGCCTATTTTGGTTTTAAAATTTGGAGACCATTGTTAACGATGCCTGGTATCTATCAACATGCAATTATTTACAAGTTTATGGGCCTTGGGATTTTTATGTCTTTTTTGGAGAATTGGATTAGAAAGAATTAGAATCCTGAAGGCAATATGGAAATCATCTGAGTGGTCAATGGTTATTTCTTTGTCATTTTCTCTCAAATTGTAGACCAAAATATGTTTTTTTTAAGGAGGTCCCTATTTCCACAACTAGACTTGAGTTTATTCATTAAACCCAGGCATGTGGGTTTTGATCCAATGGAGGAGTTACCCTACAATTTTTTTGCATGGATTTGGCTACCAAGGCTTCCTATAAAGTTTTGGTGTTCTTATATTTTGCAATCTATAGGGACAATAATAGGGAATCCCTTAAGTCCTTCCCTCCAATCCCTTGATAGTAAAAATGTCACATTTACTCGTCTTTGTGTGGACATTAATTTGAACAATCCCCTCCCTAAGTTCTTAGAGATAAAGTTGGGTAACATGAATTGGATCTAGCAAATTGACTATGAGGCTCTTCCTTTCCATTGTCGAATATGCCATGAATATGGATATTTACAAAGAAATTGCACAAAAATAGGCCCTAAATATTTTAATACTATTCCTAAGGTATGTGCAAATAATATAAATACTAAAGGGAATGCCTTGATTCAATCAGATATGACTAATTCAGATGGTTTCATACCTATCAAATCTACATCAAAAACAAAGTTTGTCATTCACCAAAATAAAGATTTTCTCAAAGGATCTTGCAGTAATAGATTTGATGCTCTTGATAGCTTTGAGGAGGGAGATTTTGGTTGATATTTTTTTTGTTTTGATTAGTATTTTGATTTATGTGAACATTGTGTAGTTGGTAAACATGATAGAGAATCCTTTCCTTGAGGTAGTTACAAAGGTACAAGATATTTTTTGTTTTGATGTGTTTGTTCTAGTTGATGTTAAATCTATTAGAAAATCTCATTATTTGACTAGTATTAATGATGCCTCAAGAAACAACTTGATTTATTCTACGCATTCTAAATCTAAATTTTTGCTAAGTTTAAGGTGTTTACAGGATTGGATAAAAATAAAATGGATGATAAGATAAGGGTTTGAAATATAATAATGGGGTTGAATAATTTATTTTTGTAACTATTGCTCAAAAAAATAATACACCATGCATGCCTCAATAGAATGGGGTGGCAAAGAGGATGAACTGAACCTTGCTAGAAAAATTCAATAGTATGATAAGTGGTACATGATGGACCTTCAAAAATTTGACATTTTTAGGTTGGTTCATTGACATTTTTCATGATCTTTCACCCTTGTATTGATGGTTCGACCTAGGGTTTTAAGGTCTAAATTCCCTTGTTTCAAGCTTTTCAAATTTATTGGGCCTTAAACCCTCGCATTTTGTTTCTTTGTTGACCCCTTCACCAGGTTGTCAATTGTTTTAGTAACAAATTATGTCATTTGGCCCGTTGTCACTACCGACCCCTCTGCCTAAGCCCACCAGTCATCAGGTTTTTATCAAATTTTAATATTTTGTTGATCGGCTTAAATTTTTCATTTTTAAAGACTTATGTTTTAAGTCTTTATTTTTGTCGAGGGGTCATTGCCTATCGCCTAGCTCATGGCCCTTTCTTTATGAACAAATAGTATGTGCACGTGCATAAAGTCTAAGTTGTCGGATTTAATCATGTCCCTTGTGCGCATGCCACACAATACTTAATAAAATGAATTTTGGTTGGGCCGCACGGTGTGCGCGATTGCGCCACGTGTCCCCTAGCTCAAGTGGGACCTAATCCCCACTATCAACACAGTCTTAGCTAGCAGTAAATTGATGGCTCCAACATACCGTTTGATTGAATCTTGGTCGTAGAAAGCACACCACACAAGTTATTAAATAATGTCACCTAACGTTGTGCGCAGTTTGCATGATGGTGAAATGTGGATTTTGCTAGCAACATTTGAGAGATGGATGGGGCCCGTGGGTGATGGACGTGTTGTCTGATTGGGAATGACACCATTGGTCGGTGGATTGGCCATGTGACAACATAGAATTTTCAAATATCTTTGACTCGATCTGAGTCATCCAAAGTGTCATCTCAATGATTGATCGATGGCTCATATTCAAAGAACAAAATTGGCCATGTGATGTCTATTTGGACACTACAAATAGCAAGCATTAATGGCATATTCTCTTCAGAGGATATTAGCCTAATATCCATGTGTGTGAAGAACCACTTCCTAGCAATTGTGATGAATGGTACGCCGATTTCCATGTGCCTAGGAATTAACGACAATGAAACAAACACCAACAAATAATCACTTGCTCACTTGTGCTCTTTGGAGCAATGATGATCGACATAATCAATTGGCTCATGATTGACATCATCAATTGGCTCATAAATATGGATGAGGGCTCATCATTTTCATCACAACAATTGGGAGTCTGAATTTTCTATGGTTAACAATTGCTCTTGTGAGGTTTTTGTTTATTAGTGCAAGATGAGTCGGTCGAGCACATCTCCTTCAACTGTGCGTAGGTCAGCTAGAGTTAATGTTTGAAAGTCTGGTAATGACATGCCATCACATGAACAAAGTAGTCTTGAAGGCTCTCTCAACTTGAAGATGGAATGCAAGAAGCCCATCCCAAGAGTTACTAGGTGCATCTCTCGACTGAAAAGCCTAGCTGCAATTACAAAAGGGGCGGTGTGTGTCCAGGTGAAAGGGTCTACGAAGTTCGAGCAGAGGTCAAAGGCCATAGTAAGGTATGGTTGAGGTTCTCTGGGTAGGTAGAATTCGCCCATCAATATTTCTGATAGCTCTGATGATAGCGACACAAATACCAACTCTGATTATGGAAAATTCTTGGTGGCGCTGATCGAGATGGCTGGTGTGAATGAAGAGGTCCTTGCGGTTTCTCCAATTTTTGTGATGGCACCGTGTGATGTTACTAGTTATGGTGCTGAGAAGCATGCTAGTGATGAGGAAGGAGTAGTGGTTTCGCCTCCTATTGAGGCAAAGACATGGAGCAAGCACAAGTATTGTGGCCCTGATGCTGGTTTAGGTTAATGATCGTGATGGTTTGTTGGTTTTTGGTTGCGATGTGCTGGGTCTCTTTTTGGTTCAACGTGGATATGAATGACGGGCCTTAACAAAATTTTGTAAAAGGTGGGGTAACACCAACTGGTTGTTACAAATTTTGATTCCCCTGTGCGCTACATGATTGTATCTAACCGTCTGGGATTTTGAGATGCAAATGAAATTTTGTTTTGAAATGAAATTATGTTGAAATGTGACTGTAATGAGCCTGATGCTTGTTGCTCTCTTGTGTTATAAAAGAGATTTCAAGGCTCATTACAGGGGTCCAATTTTTTAATCCAGTAAGGTCTAGGTAGGGTGTAGTGAACAAACAAAATGTAGATTTCTTGATGAATCTGCCACAAATTGTCTTGAGTAGGGTTTATGTATAAAATACTTCTTAAATGGTTCTATGCAATTACTGATATCGAAACAAATCTGAAAAAATTAGAGTATGTGCTCTCCTGTGTGTTTTTTTGACAGACTATGAACACAAGTATCAAGTGTAGTTTCAGTTGTCTTCAATGGTTCATTTGAATGTATGATTCTTTTTCTTGCCTCAATTCAATGAGTTAATCAAATGCTTGGGAAAGAATTGTAGGTTTGTGATAATGTACTAAGGATTTGATAAGAAGTGATACTTTGAGTGTTGTGAAGTTTTATGATGTAATGCATTGTGAAAATCGTTCACCTATAAAAGGGTTAAATATTGTGTATGACTAAATATTTTGTGCTTGATTCCTGCCTAATTTGATGAGGCATTGGCTTATTCATTTGGAAATCTTGTAGTTTAATAAAATCAGAAAATACCCATCTATGGATTCAAGGTTGGAACACTACTTAAATTAAATTTTATCCATACTGAGATGTAAGTTTCATAAGTACCAAATGTTCCTAGCAATTTAGAGGTCATTCGTTTGAAGGATAGCTAAACCTTTGATGAATAATGTCTAGATTGCATTCAATAGGGACAATTATGTGTGTGGAAGTGTTCTTGAGGTTTTGAATATCATATGAACACAATAAGGGACACCCTCCTTGGTCTCACAGAGCCTAAAGGGTAGGAGTAAGGGCCTTAGAACCTTTACTCGTTATGTTGGCCTTCTAGCCTAGGAATGTCTCGAACATAAGGCATGACATCCCTTTAGAGAATTCTGGGGATCAATAGGAAAAAACACCAACAGAAATGGCGACTCCGCTGGGGAGAAATTTGAAAAATTTATAAAAGAAAGAATCCTAGGCGTAGATGGTAGTACCACAGAGTCAAGCATTTGGCGGATCTGAATATTTTGTTCAAAAAATGAAGGTTTGAGAACCTAGAAAGGTTTTGGTTGCAGTAAGACTTTGGAAATTAATGAATGGATCCGCTGGTGGAGACAACGTAGAATGAAATTTACTTATGAAAGGGCTTCATGCTTCTTTGAAGTTTAGTCCTTTATAAAGGAGGTGGCGACTCTATCTACAAAACCTATTGAAGAAGTGAAGAAAGTTCCCAGAGTTGCGAAACTTGTTGTTGGGACAAAAGGTTGACAACTGCTGCAAAATTTCCAAGTATTCTTATAAATCTAAAGAAAGTATTATTTTGTTTGAGACTAATTTGTGAAATCTTTAAGAATTGAGATGATAAATGGTTCCGTATGGAATGAAATTGCATCAAGAAAGGGAATGGTATTAGTCTTTGCATACTTCTAATGGTGTAATGTGTAATATCAGTAATAGTATGAGAAGTATTTGAATTTTACTCTTGAGTTTTATTCCTTGTGAAATATCAAGTAGAAGTATGTAGGGAAAACAGTTTTTATCATTCCCTCCAAGGGATTTTGTTACTGAAAGGTATATTCCATTGGCTTTTAGTGGTATTAAGGGTTTTTCGAACCTGATTCCTAAAAATGTTAGGAAATATTTTCCCAAGTTCACAGGGCACAATTTTGAATTAGCTTCTAAGCATTTGCTTACATTTATGGATTTGATGGGAGATTATGAGGTAAATCATGAAGATGTTGTCATGAATTTTTTTGTTCAATCTTTGAAGGATGATGCTAGAGATTGGTTCTCATATTTACTAGCATGTTCTATAGTTTCATGGAATCAATTTAAGGTAGCTTTTGTAGAACAATTTGGTGAAAGGATAAATCCAAGTATGGTAAGGAAAAACTTTATGGAAATCCATAGAAACGAATATGAATTGGTCCTTGCTTTCAATCTTTGATTTACAAAGGCAATAAGGGACATTCCAAAAAGCATAATACCAAATGATGCAGAGTGTCTGGTTGTATATCTAGGTGATTTTGACAAAAATATGGGCTATCTATTGAGAGATAAAGAGCCTACAACATTGTGCCAGACATATCAGAGTGTTATGGACATTGAAAATAACCTCAAGTGTTCAATAATGGAGGGATGTCTAGCTGCTAATGTTGGTCATTTTGGTGCATCTTGTGCAACTACGACTAATGAATTAACCGTTGAAGAATCATGCAAAGAAGATCTAGCTCTTGTTGTCCCACTTGCTACATCACCACATTATGTTGATCACAGTGAGCCCTAGGAGAGGGGCCCTCAAGTTTTAAGAAGGGATGATCATGTTTCTGTAAGAGAGGGGGACTAACCACTGCAAGGCCCCAGGTCAAGAAAGGCCAAGAGCGGAAAGGCTACCCTAACTTACCTCAGTTTAAAAGATGGTTAGGATAGAAGGGATAAGAATGATGATGATTATGTATCCTTCAATTACTCTGCAATCTCGATAGCTGAAGGGAGACTAGACGAGTCACTTTCTAGAGTTAAATTTGCATCTCAGGTAGCTCTCTATCCGAGGATAGAAGTGTGGTTCTGGGATGACAACACGATGCACTGGCATCTCACAGGTGTGCTAGCATCTGTACGGCCAAAAAACCAAGGAGACGAGGTTTAAGCTCTAAGGAAGGACTAGCCACCTAGTTTAAGAGTTTCTAGAATGATAGAATAAGATCAAGAAGTATGAAATGCATAGATGAACGTGATAAAGGAAATATATTATTGCAAGGGTGACATAGGCGATTTTGCACAACAATCTTCTCGCCAGCTTGCTTTGAGATCTCTCCACCTACACACAAAAAAGGGGGAAATGTTGGGGTTGTTTAGGGGCCTACCTCAGTCGGAACTCCGTTTTGGTGTTTCCACCTCCACAAACAACCAATTTTGCAATGATAGGAATAAAGATAAAGAAAGAATACATGCTACGTAAATAAGAAACACTACAAAATAGTACGTGCTTACTCAACCGAATATGATAGAGGAGATGAGAGGAGCTTACCACCTCCGTCCAAAGTGCTCAAGGCTTGTGGAGGATTGAATGAGAGGAACTCAAGCCTCTGCTATGATGGTGTTTGTCCTACGCTCGCACTATCAGAGTGATGGAGTGGTAGATTGCTGCAATGGAGTGAAAATTGTTGCCACAAAGCTTGAATGGATGAATGGAAATGGAGAGAATGAATCCAATATCTTTCCAAACCCCCTAAATGAATGAGAGAGTGAAGAACATGAAGGAAGGAGATGAAAACAACCATATTCATGTCAACCAACCGAAGAGGAGAGTTACACTTCAACTCCCAATCGAGAGTGTAATGTCTTTGCAAACTCCAGCCGTAGGAATCTACCAGGGACATAAGCGCATCGCACAAACGTCTATGCACTGTGTAGGCATCCCCAACAAAAATGCCTCCACCAGCACACAAAACAAGCGCCAAGTGTGATGTGGACAACAGGATTAAGTGGAATTAAGCCTCCGCCTTAGGTTTTCTAAAGTGCAAGGGGGTAAAAGGGAATTTCAATTAGGGGTGCAAATTCACGCTCATACATTTTCCCCCCACTTTAGTGAGCACGAGTACTGATGAGTGCTTTGGTAAGGCATAGTAGTGAGGAAGTAACTGAGTAAGAGGTGTATACTTGAACTAACGAGGAAGCAAAGCATGATCTAGCGAACCCAAAAGTGTAGGAAAGGACTTCATAGTTTCGTGAAACTACAAAGCTGAAGTGCGAAAGTGCCTTACAAGCTCACGGTCCTGCAAGGGGGGTATCCTTCAAGAATTATCACATGAAGGAACCAGTAAAATCACCTTACAGATCTACAGAACTGCAAGGAAGGTATCCCCCAAGAACTCTCACATGAGGGAGATTGAGTAAAGGGGACTCCGCAAAGTCAAAGGAGGTGACATGCTTACCCACAGATAGAACACATCAGGAAGCTTCCGCGCAGGCCAATGAATGGACAGTCACATAGACCATCGCTAAGTTGTAAGACTATCAAAGGGGTCCCTTAGGAACCCTTCAAAAGGAAGGAGGGTCCACTCAAGGGACACGATGTTTGAAAAGTGAAGTCTAGTCAGGCTACCCCCGAGCTAGATGCAAGGATGCGAAGTAGGTGTAGTCGGGCTTCCCCCGGATGAGACACAAAGAAGTAAAGCCGGTCTAGTCAGGCTGCTCCCGAGCTAGACATAAGGATGTGAAACCAATCTAGCCGAGTTGCCCTTGAGCTAGACACCGTAGAATTTGTTCAATTTTTTTGAAGGGGTTCCTTGGGAACCCGACGTGAAAGGGAGGGGTCCACTCAAGGGACACACTATTCAAAAGTTAACGTATTCCTTCTTGAATTGATTCAACACCAAGGAATCCTTTTGAAAGATGTTCAATTCATCAAGGAATACAAAAGGAAGGAGATGCACCCATGCGAGGGGAAGAATAAGACTGTTCCTGCTTCAGAGGAGGGTTTCAAAGCCTTTTCTTTATGAACTCATGATGAAGGAAACATGTTCCACTAGGGTTTCAAGTTGAGAATGCAATTCTAACAAAGAAGTGTGTGAAAGGGTCTTTGAGAAAATATTTGTTGGGCAATGAATGCATTTTCTAAAGACCAATTAGTGTAGAAGATGCGTTGTCACACATGAAAGGGACAACTCAAGCAAAGACGAGAGAAAGATAAAGAGAAAAGCAAAAGAAGACATATCACACACAAAGGGCATAGGGGGATCTAGTTTTGCAGGATTAGATCTGAATTTATTTATAAGTAGTAGGTAACCACAATGAGAGGCGAAAGATAATCAATCCCCAACTAGATCAGGAAGAATGCACGAAAGACAAAGTAAAAATAAAAAATTGGGTCAACATGGAAGGGAAGCCTAAATGCCCCCAATGCTTTGCATCATCCCCAATTTACCAAAAGTCAATCAAAAACATGGAAGAATAGAGATACACATAGAAGAAGGTTTACAACACAAACACCATGCATGTATCCAAGCACCAATAGGGGTGATGAGGGTCATCCAGGCACATATAGCACAATTACGAGGGAACACATCACAACACATGTGCATCTAATCTAAAGATCAAGAAGAGGGTCTCCCCCTAACACTGGTCAACCAAGAGGTCATCGAATTCCCACTCTAGATCACTGTAGGGGGAAGGATGGTGAGCCAGTAGTGGTGTAATGTTAAGGGGAGGAGCTTTCGATCCTCTCGCAACAAGGGCCAAGGCAGAGGGACCTGTGAGGTCTCTGTCGCTCAGCTCTTCTGGGTCCAAGGTCAACGAACTCGTAAAGATCATTGAAAAGTTCAAAACTTCATCCATTGAGTTAAACATACACATAACAGGAGTTCCATGCTTCACCTCGGTGGATGGAGGAGTTTGCACCTGAGGTTCACCACTAGGCTCACCAAGAGACTCAGGAGTAGTGACAAACTCGGGGGAGGATGAGATTGGTTCCGTTACTAGGACAGAACAAGTCAACTTGGGGCCACCCTTCAGAGAAGGTGGGTTCTTCTTACGTCCTCTATTGTTGGAGGGGCCACACTCTACCTTCTTCTTCATGAACTCCCACAAACGAAACAAGGAGGGTCGAGGGAGAAGAGGAAAACTGTAGTGGATATGACCAAAGTTTTAACCACATCCACAAGCTTTAGGAAAGGCAAGACATCCAGGATGAAAGTCAACAAGGGCGGATCTGCCGAAGAGGCGATGAACACTTGCACCTTTCCAGGTGCATGTGTGCTCATAGTGGGAGTCAGAAGAGATACAGAGATGGAAGGAGGGAAGGAGGAAGACACAATAGGAGGTGCAATCTTCTCCTCCTCCTTCTTTTGTAAGGAGGCTTGCTCAGCTAGGAGGTCCTTTCGTTGATAGTTGTGCTCACGTGCAAGGTGGTTTCTGTTGCTCTTCGAACTAGAAGTCGGGATCTGTGAAGGGATGGAAGGATTCTGTTCAGCCATGGGAGTATCTTCCACAACTATTTCCAACGGAAGGAAAAAATACTGAATGGGAGAAGAAGGGGCAGGTTCAAAAACAATGGGAGGAGTTGACCCTACCACTTTAGAGGTGGATCCTTTCCTGTTTGGGGGAACAAGAAGAGGTGGAGGGGAAAACTCTCTTCGTGAGCCTTTTCTTCTGTCATACAAATAGTACTAGGGTCTTGGGAACCCATTAGGGAGATTTGATATCTTGACCTTGGGATTTCGCCAAGGAGGCCATTAGGCTCAGAAGGTAGAACCTGAGCTTATTCATCCAGTACTCCCCCCAAGAAGGAGGAGTAGACAAGTCTACTTGAGAAGGAGCGAGCTTATCCTTTCCCTTTCGGGAAGAGGAGGAAACTAGAAGCTCGACTATAGGAAGGGTCAACTTTGGTTGTCCTTTGTATCTAGTCTTATACTTCACACAGTTCTTGTAAATTAAGTCTGTCCTTTGTGGGAGCAGACCTACTAGAGTGGGCCAAAAGTGATCCAACGAGTATCCTCCGTGAGATACCGCAGGCTAATATCCAGTGTCATGCACTATGTGCATGACACCTTCGTGGGAAAACTTAAGGCACTTGTGAATTAAAAAGGCGATCCCATTCATGGAAGCTAGCCAAGGTATACCTAGCTTCACTCTAAACAGGTCTAGCTTGGGAATAACATTGAAGACTGTGTCTACATTTCTGGGTCCAACCACGACAGACGACGCTATCGATCCATAAGGTTTTAGAGAGATTCCATCATGCATATGAATGATGGATTTTGTTTTTTCATATTCCTTCCTTTGTAGGGAGTTTAAGAGTAACGTCTCCTCTATGATGACATTCACTCTACTCGTGGGGTTGACTAAGACCCTTGTCACAATGTTACCATTAAGGCGAGCGGGAATATAAAGCAAAGAAGGCTTACCATTTGCTGGCATGTCTTGTGAAGTAAACATTACATCTGGAAAAGCGGTCGCAAGGTGGGGAGAGGGAGTAATAGTAACCATGTTAACATATGCCTTAGGGTGAGAAATATAATCAGCGAGATCGATAATCATGTTAGCAAAATGCGATAGAAATGGGTTCGTGTATATCTACAATTCACTATTAGCTTTCGCCACTGATTTGCTTGCATTTTTCTTATTTCCATCAAGATGGATAGTATTGTCCTCGATGCGATCCTATATCTCATGATGCAGGCACATGCAACGTTTAGTATCATGTTTGTTAACCCGATGGTACTAACAATATTTGTTTTCTTCATACCAGCTAGGGTACGGTTCTCTAATTTGTTTAGGTGGTGATAGGGTAAGGATCTTATCTTTCACCAACTTTTGCAAGATTGAAGAATAAGATTTTGATAGCTTCGTAAACTTTAGTCGCGTATGAGGCCATTTTTATCCACAATGACTACTACATTTGCAACAGTTTTACCTCTTCCCGAGATCGATACGATAGATCTTCCTTCAGAACGGGAGCGTGAGGGAGGACCCCCGAACTGTACTACCATTTATTGGTACTCTCGTAAAGCCACACACAAGTGTGCAAAAGAAGGATACTTCATGAGGGTGAAATTCTCTTGCCAAGGCCTTCGTAATTTCCCTATGAAGACCTTTTGTACATCAGAATTGGGTAACGAATACGAGATCTGTGAGAAGAGTCCTTGGTATTGTGCTATAAAGTCTGTAATCTTTTCATTGTCCCCTTGTTTGCATCTAACAAGGTTTGAGAAGGTCATCTTTGGTCCGATATTGGCTTGGAATTATTGCAGGAATTGGTTCACAAGCTGATTGAACGTGAAGATGGAATTATCGGGCAAAGAACAGTACTAGTCCAATGTTGTATCTTTGAGGGATCGAGGAAATAGTTTGGCCATCAACACATCATGATGGAAAAAATTTGTGCATAAGGCGTTAAAGGCAGACACATGTGTTTGTTGCTCCCATTTACCACCATATTTCTCGAATTTGGGAATCTCCATCCCTTGCGGGAAAGGAGTGTTTAAAATCGCAACCGACAATGGACTGTGTCGGAAGAAGGGCTAGAAGATAGGCTGGGTCGAGGCCTGGGAAAGGTTTGCCAGCTGGTTTTGCATCTTCCCCATATTCTGGAGAAGGGTATTCAGAATAGGGTCATTAGAAGACATAGGACCACTAGAACCACCACCAAAGCCACCACTGTGACTACTGCAAGAGCCACTACTGATGATACCACCACCAATGTGACTTCCATCAGAGCCACCATCGTGACCACCACTAGAGCCACAACTGATGCTGCCGCCACTAGTGTGACTTCCGCTAGAGCCACCACCATGACTTTCGCCAGAACCGCCTTTGCCAATGCCACCCCCACTTCTGAAGTTTCTGCCACCAAAGCCTCCACCACCGAAGGCGACAAAAGGGGTGAAATGGAAACCCAAAGGGTTCCTATTTACTTTGACAGTTTCAAAAATTTCAGAGTTGATGGGTACACTGACTGAAGGGACCGCGTCAGCCATATATACAAATGTAGGAGGCATTGACATCTCTAATTTCCTCTCGCATTCCTCAAAGAGGCCACCTCATATCATGTGACTATGGATCAAGGGGGTGCATGCTTCTACCAAACCAATGAGAATAGCTAAGAGATCCACACCTGTTCGATCCTTTTCCACCATGTATCTTATTTCATTGATCACTTTAGCAGCCCTAGCCATCTTCGGGTTTCCTTCCAGGTGATTTTCCAATGCACCTAACCCTTTACCAAGGCTAACGACATACTCGAGAGGGATATGGACGACCTCATGCTCATCTATGGATGAAGAGGTCGACGATGCAGAAGGGGTAGGGATGTGATTAGTTTCATCAAGAAACCTAGTTTTGCCTTGCAATACATGCTCTTGTGCAGATAGACCAACCACAGAACCAGAGAAAAGGTCAGTAGTGAAGCTAGACTAGACCTTTTTCTTGTCCATTGGAAGGTTTCATAGACTTCTTCTGACAATATGCCCAAAGGTCATAGAATGGGTCGTGAAGCTCATAAACTATCACAACACACTAGGGTACAACGACCAAGAGATATATGAGAAAAAATTCAAAACACCGACAAATAGATAGACATTGGTTCACGTCAGGTTCACCAAAAATGTAAGAGAGGAGGACCAACCACTACAAGGCCCCAAGTCATGAAAGGCCAAGAGTAGAAAGGCTGCCCTAACTTACCTCAATCTAAAGGATGGTTAGGATAGAAGGGATGAGAATGATGAGGATTATGTATCCTTCGATCACTCTGCAATCCTGAGAACTGAAGGGAGACTAGATGAGTCAACTCTACATCTCAAGTAGCTCTCTATCCAAGGACAAAAGCGTGGTTCTGGAACAACAACGTGGTGTGCTGGCATCTCATAGGTGCACTAGCTTTTGAATGACCAAAAAACTAGGGAGACGAGGTTTAAGCTTTGAGGGACTAGCAACCTAGTTTAAGAGTTTTTAGAATGACAGAATAAGATCAAGAAGTATGAAATGCATAGATGAATGTGATAAAGTAAGTATATTACCGCAAGGGTGACAAAGACGATTTTGCACAATAGTCTTCTTGCCAGCTTTCTTTGAGATCTCTCAACCTGCACACAGAAAAGGGGGAAATGTTGGGGCTGTTTAGGGGCCTGCCTCAGTTAGATCCCCATTTTGGTGTTTCCACCTCCACAGACAACCAAGTTTGCAATGATAGGAATAAAGATAAAGAAAGAATACAAGCTACGTAAACAAGAAACACTACAAAATAGTACATGCTTATTCAACCGAATACGATAGAGGAAATGAGAGGAGCTTACCACCTCCATCCAAAGCGCTCAAGGCTTGTGGAGGAGTTAATGAGAGGAACTCAAGCCTATGCTATGATGGTGTCTATTATGCGCTCGCACTATCAGAGTGGAGTGGTAGATTGCTGCAATGGAGTGAAAAGTGTTGCCACAAAGCTTGAATGGATGAATGGAAATGGAGAGAATGAATCCAATATCTTGCCAAACTCCCTGAATGAAAGAGAGAGTGAAGAATATGAAGGAAGGAAAAGAAAATGACCATATTTGGGTCGACCGGCTGAAGAGGAGCATTACACTTCGACTCCCAATCGAGAGTGTAACATCTTTGCAGACTCCAGTAGCAAGAATCTGCCAGGGACATAAGCACGCCGCGTGGGAGTCCCTAATAGAAATGCCTCCATCGACACACAAAACAGGTGCCAAGTGTGATGTGGACAGTGGGCTTAAGTGGAATTAAGCCTCCACCTTAGGTTTTCTAAAGTGCAAGGGGGTAAAAGGGAATTTGCGTTAGGGGTGCAAATTCATGCTCATATAGTTTCTCATACTAGAAGAATGTGTGATATAAGGAGAGGTCAAGATGAGTTGCCCCATGAGCTTTTCCATAGATTTATGGATGTGTTGTTTGAAATACTTGAGAGTGTTAGGCCTAAAGAGTCAATTTTCATTGAATTTTTTTGTGAAATATACCAGTCAGGAACAAGTATGTTGCCAAAGGAATTAAAGCCTGAAAGTTTAGGCCAAATAGTTGATTGGATACAATTGGCAGAAGGATTTGGGAGCAACCATGAACAACATCAGATGCTTCTAGGAAATAGTGATCTTAATCTTGCTAGGGAGAAGCAAGAAATAGTACAAATTGGTGAAGCAAGTGAGTTAGACCAAGATGATTGCAACTAATTCACTAATGTTATATGGATAAATTATCATTATAGTGATGCAGATGATGACCCCTGTTGTGATGAAGGGTGTGATATGTCTGCATCAAGTGCTTTGGAGGTAATAAAGGATGAAGAGTTGGATGAGGTCTGAATGGTTGTACCATCAAATGATCTGGTCAATAGCTATAATTTTAATGTTGATAGTGATCAGTCTTTTGCTGATGATCAAGATATCAACCGTAGATATTATGCTATCTAGTTTGAAGGATCTGAATGCAACCTCACTATTGATGAATTCTCATGTTGTAGTAGTCATGATGATATAGAGTCATGTTTCTCTTTTAATGACTATGAATATCCTTACCAAATGGAGGTAGACCCTCTTTCAAAAGTTCGTAAGAATTATGTAGGTGATGATAAGGTGCAAAGGCTACAATCCTATATCAAAGGGGCAAAAGTTTCTCACACATAAATGAATGTAATAAAAAATTCTCTTTTTGATGCACATTCATCTGTGCTAGAAGTTAAAAATGAGTTCCATGGTTGGTGTAGGAACAATCCTCTTTTTGAGGATTCTGGTACTGCTTTGGATTTATGGTTAGGGAATGGATTTGAGCAGTGCACTAGCATGTTTATTAATGCAAATACTTATGAATCTTTCACATTTGGCACCGCTGTGAAGAATGAATTTTAAGACCAAGAGGAAATTGGGGTCTCTGAATGTCTATCCCATAAGTACAATTTGTTTTGGGGAGAAGAACTTTGAAGTTAGAGGTGATAAAGGATGTGAGAATATTGCTGCCACTTTTCAAGGTGTAAATGTTGAATCTAAAGGTGAATGATTCATGAGTAATGTGTGCACTAATGAAGATAGATCCACATAAATTAGTGCTAGAACTATATACTTTGATGCACACAAAGATTTTGCATCACCTTTGGGGCTAATCACTGATGAATGGCTATTTTCCTCACTTTTTGGGCAGCTAAAAAATGTTGGGTTTGATGTTAGCCAACATGAATTTGTGGTTGAGTTTTTTGCTGATGCTCCTCACCTTTTGGGGATCATTCTAGATTTGTTTCCATTCAACAAGAATGACATTCATGTAGGGTAGGGTGAAGAAGTTCTTGAATCTATCTCTCTCTTATCTAATGTTTCAGAAGACTGTGGTTTTGTTTTGATGCATATTGTCCTTGAAGGTTTTAAATTTAATATGCAAAGTGATTGTGATCAAGTGAAATATGGATGTTTCCTTTTTCTACTACAACTTGGCAAGCCTGAGATTGGTAAACAATGCAGTGATGAGACATGGGGGATCATTGGTATCCATCATAATAATGCAAAGTGCTGGGATTTTTCTACTATGGGTGCTCATCCAGTTTAGGTATGTGAAAAGACGGCTTTTAAAGGAGGAAAGGTTTGGCTCCAAAGCTTGGAAACCCTTGATGCACCAAGTTCACAACTTGAAGCTAGTGGAATTGGATGAATTCTCCTAACAGAGGAGACCTTGTACAATTATGTAAATCTTTGTATATAGGTGAGGTGTGTTTCTTTCTTCTTGTGTTTTCTTGTCTTGTCCGGACAAGTTCTTGGTTTCTGTTTTTGTTGGTCTGCTTCGACCTGAGATCTAGATTCTTGTCATACCCACTAGGGTATGCATCCCTGAGCTAGAGGCACTGATGGACCTTCAAAATTTTGACATTTTTAGGTTGGTTCCTTGAAATTTTTCATGATCTTTCACCTTTGTACTGATTGTTCGACGTAGGGTTTTAAGGTCTAAATGCCCTTGTTTCACACTTTTCAAATTTACTGGGCCTTAAACCCTCACATTTTGTTTCTTTGTTGACCCCTTCACCAAGTTGTCGGTTGTTTTAGTAACAACCTATGTCATTTGGCCCATTGTCATTACTGGCCCCTCTACCTAAGCCCACCATTCATCGGGTTTTTATCAAATTTTAATATTCTGTTGGTCGACTTAATTTTTTCATTTTTAAAGACTTATGTTTTAAGTCTTTATTTTTTGTCGAGGGGTCATTTCCTATCACTTAGCTCATGGCCCTTTCTTTATGAAAAAATAGTATGTGTACATGCATAAAGTTTGAGCCATCAAATTTAATCTTGGTCCTCGAGCGCTTGCTATGCAGTACTTAAAAAAATGAATTTTGGTTGGGTCATGCGGTGTGCACAATTGCGCCACGTGTCTCCCAACTCAAGTGGGACCCAATCCCCACTATCGACAATCTTAGCTAGCAGTAAATCGATGGCTCCAACATACCGTCTAATTGAATCTTGGCCATAGAGCGCACGTCACATAGGTTATTAAATAATGTCACCTAACATTGTGCGCAGTCTGCATGATGTCAACCTGTGGATTCTGTTGGCAATGTTTGAGAGCTGGATGGGGCTCGCAGGTGATGGATGTGTTTTTTGACTGGGAATGACACCATTGGGCAGTGGACATGCCATGCGACAACATGGAATTTTCAAATATCTTTGATTCGATCTGAGTCATCCAAAGTGCCATCTCGGCAATTGATCGATCACTCATATTCAAAGCGCAAAATTGGCCATGGGATGGCCGTTTGGACGCTACAAATAGAGAGCATTAATGGCGTATACTCTTTCAAGGATATCAACCTGATCTCCATGCATGTGAAGAACCACTTCCTGGCAATTATGATGAATGGTACGCTAATTTCCATGTGCCTGGGAATTAATGATGATGAAATAGATGCTTATGAATAATCACTCACTTGCTTGTTCTCTTTGGAGCATTGATGATAGACATAATCAATTGGCTCATGATCAACACCATCAATTTGCTCATAAATATGGATGAGGTATCATCATTTCTGTCACAACAATTGGGAGTTTGAATTTTTTGTGGTTAACAATTGCTCTTGTGAGGTTTTTGTTTATCAATGCAAGATGAGCTAGTTGAGCACATCTCCTTCAACTGTGTGTAGGTCAGCTAGAGTTAATGTTCAAAATTCTGGTGATGACATGCCATCACATGAACATAGTATTCTTCAAGGCTCTCTCAGCTTGAAGATGGAATGCAAGAAGCCCATCCCAGGAGTTACTAGGTGCAACTCTCAACTGAAAAGATTGGTTGCAATTATAGAAGGGGCGGTGTGTGGCTAGGCGGAAGGGTCTACAAAGTTCGAGCGGAGGTCAAAGGCCAGAGTAAGCTATGGTCGAGGTTCTTTGGGCAGGAAAAATTCACTCGTCAATTTTTCTGATAGCTCTAATGATAGCGACACAAAGATTGACTTTGACTATGGCAAATTCTTGGTGGCGCTAACCGAGATGGTTGGTGTGAATGAAGAGCTCCTTGCGTTTTCTCCAATTTCCACAGTGGAACTGTGTGCTATTACTATTTTTGGTGTTGAGAAGCGTGTTGGTGATGAGGAAGGAGCAGTGGTTTCACCTCCTATTAATGCAAAGACACGTAGCGGGCACAAGTATCGTGGCCGTAGTGTTGGTTCGAGTTGATGATGGTGATGGTTTGCTAGTTTTTGGTCACGATGTGTTGGGTCTCTTTTTGGTTCAATGTGGATATGAATGACGGGCCTTAACGGAATTTTATAAAATGTGGGGTAACACCAGCTAGTTGTTACAAATTGTGATTCCCCATGCGCGGTACATGATTGTATCTAACCGTCTGGGATTTTTAGATGCGAATGAAATTTTGTTTTGAAATGAAATTATGTTAAAATGTTACTGTAATGAGCCCGATGCTTGTTGCTCTCTTGTTTAATAAAATATATTTCAAGGCTCATTATAGGGGTCTGATTTTTGAATCCGTTAAGGTCTAGGTAGGGTATCACATAATGCAGATTTTTTGATGAATCTTCCAAAAATTGTCTTGAGTAGGGTTTATGTATAAAATAATCTTAAATGGTTCTATGCAATTACTGATATCGAAACAAATCTAAAAAAATTAAAGTATGTGCTCTCCAATGGGTGCTGGCTTATTCATTTGGAAATCTTGTAGTTTAATAAGTGTTCCAACTTTGATTTAGTAGTGTTCCAACCTTCAAATAATTTTGTTGTGTATTTTCTTAATTATGTATTGATGAAAAACCTAGATGTTTTAAGGAGGCTATTTCTTCTATAATGCTCCAATTTTTATACCGAAACATTGTCAAACAAAACAAAATGGGTTTTTTTTGTGATACAAAAGAGGTGTTAATCAAGTTTCCACAACACTACTAGGTGTACAATATGTCATAACTACATGATTGACATGGAAACTAATGTACAATGCCTAGTGACATAGTAGAAGACTCAAAAACACCACGAGGCAAAAAAATATGGTGGACATAGAACATGAGACAAAGAAGAGATATTTTCCCCAAAACCACCAAGAACATCCTTCCAACATCTTTACTAAATGATCCAAAAAGGATCACTAGTTTATGCTAAGGAGGGAAGCCAAAATTGAAAATATAATAACCTTTAATTCAAAGTAATTCTTGAACCATGACCCCTGGTAAGGTATCAAACCTCAACCAAGTTTGATATCTATAGATTGGTATCAAACTCTAGGGAAGTACGATACTCAATAGGCTAATATCAAGAATCTTAGAAACCCAATACTCTAATATTGTACCTTTGGATTTTCATACCCCAACAATGAGTATCAAGATATTTAAAATATTGATACCCTGCCAATGGGTGTTGGGACCCTTATATCCCCAATACCCTAATATTGAAATATTCAAAATATTGATACTGTAGTATAAGGATATTCAAAATATTCATAGTCCAACAATGGTTATCAATATCATTGGATCCTTGATACCTTGGTATTGGGATATTCAAAATCCTAACACCATAACATGGATATCCATATATTTAAAATCATGATACCATAACATAATGGTATTATAATTTGATATTTTATATCCAACAAGATTTAAGACCCAAAATTGCCCAAAGCTAAATAGAGTAAACAACTAGGTGAAGAGATGCCAATTTTATGAAGATCTCCAAATCTGTTTCCTTTTGCAATTATTTCAACTCTAAAAGATCGAATTTATGCCCACAAAGATCAATAATAAAAAGGAAAAGATACCTACAAGTTCTCAGATCTAGGGTTAGATTTAGGTTAGATATGAGATTAGACGTTAGAAATTAAAAAACTTATAGATCTAAAATAAAATAAATTCAAATCTTATTTGAACTCTAAATTTTGATCAGATGCATAGTGACAAAAGTCAAAAGAATAGTAGAAATATTCAAATGCAATGTAAAATGTCTCAAATGGGTCATAAAATCAATCAAAATTATAGCAAAATATGTTAGGTGTGTCACAAAATCTATCAAATGTACAAAAAAAATCGTTATATGTGCTATAAAATGTCTTAGATGTGTTGCAAAATGACACATATGTGTTACAAAGTGCTTCAAATATGTTGTAGGATTCACTAAATACATTGCAAAATGCTTGAGGTACATAGATCTGACGAAAATGCTAATTTGGATATATATATATATATATATATATATATCAAATGCATCATGTGTCAACTCAAAATTGCCTCATATCTAATCAAATGTGTTGAAAGTCACCTCAAAAGCATCGTAGGTCAGCTCAAAAGTGTGACAAAACTACTCAAAAGTGTAGATCTACACTTGCAACCTTCAAAAATAAAATTTCTTACAAAATAACTTTTAAAAAAAATTAGGGAAGTGAGTCCCACTATATATACCAAATTGTGGATGATGAAAATATGAATTTCCAATAGTAACAATACAATAAAAGTACAAAATTCACACTTCAACAATCACTCAATGAAGCTCAACATCTTGGCTTATAAATGAATAACAAAGTCATCATCTAGTAAAGACCTTGATTTGCTCCATTGTGGGTTTCTCTTCAAAATAACAATAACCATGAAAGAATAATAATGATATGATATAAATAATAATGATAAATACTTAAAGATAAATTTTACCTAATGCTTGATAAGGATAACAATAAGGATAAGGATATCTTGCTTGCTTGATAAATTCTTGATAATGCTTGATAGTGATGATGATCTAGGGGATACATGAATGAATGAAAACTTCATATTTATATGCTTCACTTGATATTTGATTAATGGTGGAGACTAATTAGAAAGATCAATGGATAGGAAAATTCAAGATAGGATAGGAGCTAAATTTAAATTTTGATGGAGGGAAAGTTAAATGAATTAATTTAATTCAAAAGAGTGGTTGGAGAAATAAATAAATATTTATTTATTTATTTTGAAAGAAAATTATTTAATTATAGAGGACCAAAGATAAATTTTGAATTTGATTGTAATAAATATTGGAGGGAAAATAATAATTGCCATTAATTAAATAATTAAAAATTATTTGATTAATATAGATATGATAAAAAGATTAAGATAATTGAATAATTAAAAATTATTTAATTATCATGAATGAAAAGAGAAATTTTAGCTTAATGAAATAATTAAATTAATTATAGATAGAACAAATGATGAGACAATTATAACATGAGAAGATTAAAGTGCATTAGTCACTTTTAGGTGTCTACATTTGGCTTCTCTTTGAGACAATGTGTTCTATAGTATTGTTTCAAAGAAATAATGATGGCCCGATATGCAACAATGTGCCCTAGTAGACCAAGAGAGTGGAGGATATGATGCCCCCTAGAGAGATAATATATTAGGGTCCTATGATCACACCAAAGATAGTGATTATAGAGTTTGAGGCCTTGATCCCTATGCCATGGGATCTACATGCAAATGTGGTAGATGAAAGGATGATAGCCGAGTATGATACATGGTGGGAAAGGTATAAGCCCACTAGGCTGACAAGTCTTGGTCAAAGGGTTAGATAGCCATGCTAACCAGAGGAGAGAAATGATGAAAAGTGAGGTAGTGAAGACTACTAGTTGCAACAGTTGTAGGAAGGAGAGGGGATGGGGATGGTGGAGGTAGAGGAGATGATGGATGGATTGATCTAACAGATGGGGGAGATGGATGGGGAGCCCAACTAGTGGGACAATGATAGGTAGGATAGGTATTGGGTGAGGTACAGGTTGAGGAGGGGGAGATTAGGATACATAGGTATAGATTTCCACAACACTATCTGAGATGTGGTATGATGCACATAGGTAGGAGGTAATGGATAGGTGACACAAGTGATGAGTGAGAGGGATGGGTTATGAGTTCAACTAGTGTAGGCACAAGATCAACAAGCCCAAGTTACAATAGAGAGGGACTCAAAGAGGGATAGGAGACAATAGGCAAAGGAAATGGTGGAGATACCTGCATAATAGGTTATGTCAAAGGTGACACGGATAACCAGGTAAGCCACTTATTACAAGACACTCTATGAGATGATAATTCCTAGGGAGTTGCAGGCTCCACCCTACTCTTCTAGGACTCAAAGCCATACATAGTATGAAGAAAAAAGATGGTAGATCTAGGAGCTAGGGAAGCATGGTTCCACCACCACCACAACCACTAGTAGGACACAAAGGAGATGGGGGATCTTCAAGACACTCTACATGAGGGAACTCTAGTTAGGGGCAGGATTGTATATATATATATATATTGATCCATGTATATATTTGTATCATAATGTAGACACCATTCCTATGGAATTTGTATATTTGTATTGATATTTCTCATGTATATAAATTTTACATTTGATGACATATATATGAGATCATTAATTTTTTTATTCATGTGATGCTTATGATGAGATTGATTACATGGCTTAGGATGTGTACTTTATTTTTATTATGTTGTTATGATGTGACGATGTTATAGATACTTGTGATTTTTTTTAGATCTATGATGATGATGATGACGCCGATGATAATGATGATGATGTTATGATGATGATGCTATGATGATGATATATATGCATGTATATGATGGATATTGATGATGCTTTATTGTAAATATGATGGATAATTATGATGCACATGTTATTATTATAAGACTATGATGTATGCTAATAGTTGTGAATGTAGGATATGTAATGAAACCAATTTCCACCAAGGACCAAATATCAAATAAAAACTATAAATGAGATATGAAATGAAAATCTATATGCAAGATGGATGAAAAATGAAAAGGACGCTTTGTTACTTTGAAGAGAAACCCTAGAAAGTGGATATCCTGCACCAAAGTATTAAACCAAGGTGTATTTTTGTATCATTTACCTCCTTGCATGGACTTTAACACAACACACAATCACAACGTACAAATAAAACAACCATGTCCCATTTTAAGTTGCTCTAAGCTCATTAATATGGAGGCTTTCATCAAGAAAATGGGAGATAAAAGATAAAATCAAGAAAACAAACAAAAAAAGAAACTGTCAAAATAAATCAACAACCAACATATCTCTTGCCAAAAGATAAGCTCAGTTTTGATAGATAGGGCACATTGTAGAAAGGATACATCCATTAGGGCTTGAATTTGTTTTGATAGTGCCTATCTTAGGAAATATTTTTTTTATTAATTTAACCCTAAATGCTAATCAGATGCGTAGTGATAGAAGTCAAAAGCACAACAAAAAGCTTCAAATACACTACAAAATATCTCAAATGTGCTATACAATCGATAAAAAATGCAACAAAATATGTTAGATGCACCATAAAATTCATTAGATGTTTGGAAAAAATTATTATGTGTTGTAAAATATCTCATATGCATCATAGAATGACTTAGATGCATGGCGCAGTGCTTCAAATATATTGCAAGATTCACCAAATATGTTACAAAATGCTTGAGATGTGCAAATAAAAAAAAATGCTAATTTGGATGTGTATATATATCAATGCATTATGTGTCAGCTCAAAAGTACCTCATATTTGATTAAATGCATTACAAGTGAACTCAAAAACATCATAATTCGACTCAAAAGCACGAAAAAAATACTCAGATGTGCAAATCTACACTTGCAACCTTCAAAAACAAAATTTCTTATAAAATAGCTTATTAACAAAATTAGGTAAGTGAGTCACACCAGTCATGCCAAAATATGGATGATGAAAATATGAATTGCAAATAGTAACAATACAATAAAAGTACCAAATTTATGCTCCAACAATCACTCAATGAAGCTCAAGATCTTGACACAAAAATGAATAACAAACAAAGCCATCATAGGAAAGACATTAATTTATTCCATTGTGGGTTGCTCTTCAAAGTAACAATAACCATGAAAGAACAATAATGATATGATAGCAATGATAATGATAAACTATCAAAGAGGCACCAACATAGTCAAAGAAGCATAGGGATAGGCAATATCCACAAAATGTTAGTACAAAACTAGAGAGAGGAGTGAATAAGCCATTAGTTAAGTGAGACAAAGAGAGAAAAAGAAAATATGTACCCAATAGTTTATATGCTATCTAAGAATATTCAGGTGAACCAAAAAAAGGAAGGAAACACATGAAAGAGAGAAAGAGGGATCTAGGGAAAAACCACAACAATGGAGAGTGATTTACCCCCAGTTTGAGTGAGAGATATGAGAAGAGGGTGCAAGTTCCAATGCAACTCTTATGTACCCCTATAAATCCCTCCCCTTTCTATTATCTCTTATACCACCCAACTCTACCTCAGCCATTAAATTTTTTTTTCTCCTACTTCCCTTCTTGCTATCCTAGTTAATATATGATCCTTCTTGTTCACCCATTTTCAATTCATTTAATTATTTTATTCTAAATTATTTTCACTCATCTTACATTTTCCCTTACCCTTATTAAACAGTATAAATAAAATTGATTTGCTATTAATCTATTTCCTTGTTATTATATTTGGTAAAGAATAAATTAATTTCAAACTAATTTTTTAATACAATATTTTAACAAGAATCATTTAAAATTCATTATGCAAAATTACCATGGGATTTTGAAATCATAATCAACACATACATTACACATTTAAGTTTTTCTTCACAACACAAGTAGACTGTAGTACACCATTGATTTAGGTCTAGGTTTTATACAATATGATATGACACATCTTATTCTCAATTCAATAATGACAAGGGATATCAAACACATTAGGTGTAGTATGACATATTTGATATAACCACCATTGGGGAAATAACCTAGATCCACATATTTAGGTGTGAAATTAAACTTGTACATGCATACTCAATGCACATGTCAAGTATATCTACTCCATATATATAATAGCTAAAGAAATGTAAAATCACCCAACAAGGTTCAACATCACATAAATAATATACTAATTTGGATCATTAACAATAGCATCCATCTATGTAACATGTATATTTTTAAAGAGATAAAATATGAGATGTTGAATTCATTTGATAATCACATATGGAATATAATCATGAAATTATGATAATAAATTAAATGCAAGATATTGATATCACTAAGATAATCATATCTAAAATCTATCCCTAGAAAGTATAATACTTGCATCTCAAGTATATAAAAATTAATGAAATACATCAAGTGTAACATGCCCAAATTTTACCCTATTGATTTCACTTAAGTTTTACTCAAAATGTGAAAAGATCAAGTTCACAAATGCATAGAAATAAAATTTACTTTTTAATAACCTTTTTCACATTTGAAATAAACCCATTCCAAAATACATTGCATTAATAAAATGACATTACATAATCCTAAGTAATGAATTCATCTTTCATAAACATTTATAAATAGATTCAAGATCATAATTAAAAATCATAGCTTACAAGAGCTTAATGTAAAATAATATATTGGTCAAGTTTTCCTCAACTAGAATACATATCTTTATCTTCTTTTGTTTCACACAAGTTTTGGCTTCCAACTACATGAGGGAGAGCGTCACCCAAGTGTTTTTCCACCAACCACAGACTTAATGGGGTCCCCCACACATCTTCCCAATTGATAAGATGGACCTACCCTTCAACAAAGAGATTGGTATGGAAACCTTCTAATATAATACCAGTGTGTATGTAAATAACGTGAATAAGCAAATATACCTTATAAAACACACTAATGAAACATTATATCAAGGAATTCAAATAACTAATCAAACTAGAACAATAATTCCTCAATGGTGTCTCATTGTCCTCTATCTCCAAGGATTTAAGTCATTTTTTCTCTCAGATTGTATGTGCACATGACTTTCCAAATGACAACCTAAAGAATGAGAGATGCTGGAAATGCAAGAGATGTTTCCTACATTACATGATGATGAACTAGCTGTAGATGATATGAAAAGATAACAATGTTGCTATGATATTGCTATATGAAAATGATGTAATTAAGATGTTGCTAATGAAAATTCCATGATTAAACTACTTGATGCTAAAATGCTAATACTAAAATGCTCACTAAAATGACAATGCTAATTAAA
The DNA here is from genome assembly GCA_007115665.2 of Sequoiadendron giganteum. Lineage (NCBI taxonomy): Eukaryota > Viridiplantae > Streptophyta > Pinopsida > Cupressales > Cupressaceae > Sequoiadendron > Sequoiadendron giganteum. Next base: position 421,639,231 of record CM021103.1, on the reverse strand, counting down.
ATTCTGCAAAGTGTAATTGCTACAAATGCTCAGCTCTCTTTTGCTGTAAATGAGGGCCAATTTATAGATTTTCCAAGACACAAGCCTAGGTGGCAGGAATCAACGGTTTGGATTCGATCTAGAGAGATGGACAGTTGAAGATGAAGAGGTTAGAGAGAAAAGGGGAAGTGTGTTCCTTGCATAAGAACAAACTGCCAAGTGTGAAGAGGAATCAAATGGAGATGAAGGCCAAGTTTCCTAAATTAATTAGAATTTGTTGATGAGAAATGCCAAATTAAATATTAGAAATATTTAATTCTTGAGACACATGATGAGGTGAAAGGTGGGAAGAACTTAGTAGAAATGTGCCTAATTTTGAATATAAAATTAAAATTTATTGAGAGGAGAAGGTTAATTAAATTAAATTTGTTCATTTAATTAAGATATGAAGAAAATGATTTAGGATAGAAAGAACTAGAGAAAATTAACTATATAAATAAATTATTCAATTTATTTATAAGTAGAAGAGTTAAAGATTATTAATTAAATAACTTGTATTTAATTAATTCTCTAGACCAAATTCGAGTGTATACATTTTTCCCCTCTTTGAAGTGATGTGTTTGCGACACATTGCTTCAAAGATTTTTTTTTCGATAGTGTTGATAAAAAATTCGATATGCCCCATATGCTAATTTTCGAGTGATGGTGCGTGTATGCCCTCTCGAGAGACAAATCGGGGAAATTTTTGAATTTTTTTAGGATTTTTTGATTTTTTTTTTAAATTTATGATTTTATGAGGATTTTATGATGATTTATCTCCCGATAAAGAAAAATGACCTTGCCACTTGATTGATTGATACCCTTTTTTGAAAAAAATAAAAATAATCCCACTTAAATACCCTCCATTTACCCCTTTAAAATGGTAAAAAGGTTAAAAAAAGGAGTTCATTTGAATTCATTTGCAATTGAGGATTGAGCTAATTGAGTGATCTAGCAAAAATGGTGATCCCATACCACACTCATTGATTCGAGCGAGTTTGATGACACCACCACCCTGCCACGTATGGACCTCCGATACGTACCTCGAGAAACCGCCTTTTGAAATTTGAATTTGTTTTTCACGCATTTTTATGTTTTTAAAATCTACAATGATATGTTTTAGTGCATATGCCTCTTGAAATAGCACATAGATTTAATGGTTTAGCACATTTAGGCTCTATTTTGGCGTATTGACTGAAAGTTTTAGCGTATTTAGGGTTTTGGCGCATCTATGTTGTAAAGTAGCGCATATGCTGACTATTTTAGTGCATTGAAAGTTTTGGCACATAGATGGATTATTGTAGCACATTGATGAATTTTTGTAGTGCATCCATTTTTTCAGCACATAGACGCACTATTTTGGCACATTTACACTAGAATTGATGAAATGTTGGTTTTTCTCCTTGCTTTTGATGCTTGATGATCGCGTCAGCCGTTGTTTTGATGATGTTTTATAGGATAGATGATGATTGACCTCATGATAGATGAGATTCAATGATAGGATAGATGATGATTGACCTCATGATAGATGAGAGTCAATGATAGGATAGATGATGATTGACCTCATGATAGATGGGAGACAATGATAGATGATCATTTGAGCTAATTAGATTGATTGATAGGTTGATTGATAAAATGTTGATTTGTGATATGTCACGATTATAGGACTTATGAGTTCTTTAGTCTTAGGAGCATTACTCGAAGACTTGGGATATGATTCTGCATCTGGTGCAAGAGGACTTGGATGTTATTGAGTGATGTGGTTTATCTTTCTTTCTTGATATGCCACAGTATAGGATAAACAAGGGACTATTGATCGCATTAGCTGAGAGGTGGCATAGCGATCACAACACTTTCCATCTAGCTATTGGTGAGATGATGGTTACCTCAAAGGATGTGTACCAAATATTGGGGATTCTCATGGTTGGAGAGCTAGTTGTTTATGATCATACAGAGCAAGGAGGTACCGAGGTACTTAGGAGGATCTTTGATGACAATTAGATTAGTGGTTATGAGATCTCGTGGAAGGATATGGTAGATTCTTATTAGCCATTACCATCTATTCTATCTGGGTTTGTTGGAGGTTTCTTGTGTCCCGATCGTAGGTCGAAGGGACTGTCTGTTGGTTGGGGCAGGTTGTTCGAGAGGATGATCACTTAGGGGATTCGATATGCACGAGGTTCCTATATGTTAGCACATTTGTATCATGATCTACATCAGGTGGTGTATCTCATAGCTACAAGTTTATCAGCTGGACTAACACTGCTTCAGATTTGGGCTTGGGAGCATATAGTTGTTACTCGTCCTTTGGGCGAGAGAGATCATTTGGTTGGTAGACCATATGTCTTTGGGTACACAGGTATTCTTTTCCAACTCAAGCTTGGAAAATTAGAGTATTGGTGGCGAGTGCTTGATGATTTGGAGGCAATTATATGGTGAGTGTACTTAGATTGTGAGCAGTGGCCTGAGGATGAGCTGGAGATACCATATGTTTGTGCTTCATGATATTTGATTGGATGGACCCAGTTTATTATTGAGAGATTCATGCTCATGAGGGTGCTTTGTCAATATGGTCACGTTTAGGGGATGCCACAGGGAGTTGCATTATATGCTCAAAGAAAAAAGTATATTCTAGAGTGGGGACCCACCCTATCTTATGATGCAGCCTGTGAGGAGTATTTTGGATACAAGCACAAGTGTGGGATTATTTTCCAGAGATTGTGGTTGGTGTGATGACAGATGACTATGTTGAGCATTTTTAAACACATGCTGTACCAAGAATATCCAGTCTTGATGAGCTAGTATCGACATTTGAGGATGATGAGAGAGCACTAGCATTGAGACAGAGGAGGGATGGGAGAGATGGTGATGAGGAGGAGGGAGATGGTAGGGATGGAGGGGATGATGGGGATGGAGAAGATGGATGTGTTGGGGATGCAGGTGGTAGAGAGATACTGGACTTCAGAGTACCATGAAGGAGGATATCTATGGTTCCCTCGGGATAGCAACAGGTAGGACCATCCTAGATTTAGATTTTTTTTCCTTCTCATCAGCAGCAGGCACATACTGATGCTTTACAATTATGGGTGGAGGGCTTACAGGGACAACTAGCACAGACACAAGAGTAGATTACTTCTCTGATAGCAGAGACAGATTCCTTGAGACTGAGATGTGAGCATGCAGAGGCCCTAGCTAAGAGAATGCAAAGAGTTTCCAAGGGCACTATTGCAGGGGATATGCTCAGAGAGGTTTGACATTCAACCCGAGAGGCAAAGTACTATAGATCACATTATTATCAGGCAGTTTTGGAAAAGTGGTGTGTCCATAGCTATGCTCAGTCTATCAGTTCCAGGTCAGGTCAGATTTAGTCATAGATGATGAGAAAGGGTGTGAGTGGGCCACTTCTCGGAAATCCAATAGGTAGAGATCCAAATACAAGTCCATTTGGTGGTGCAGCAGCAAGCACAGCGAGACCTACAACATTTGGGGGGAGCAACACATAGCTTTGTACTCACATTTGATGTATTGATACTTGATGTATTCACTTGTTTAGTCAAGGACTTCATGACTTCCTACAATTTTGTTGATGTATCTCTCCACATTTTATGATATTATTGTACACTTGACATTGACTATTTTGAGACTACATGAGATGCAATGAAGACTATTGATCTATATATGTTGTCTACATGCTTTTTATGATGGATGTTTATGATGAATGCATTTGATGTATATGTTTATGAGGAATCATCGGATTGGTCAAGATCAAAGGTGGTGAGGGTCATGATGGAAACATTTTCAAGGTGTTCACTAGCAATGTCAAGGTCTACAATGTTACTCCTCCAAATTATCTATCTCACTTGATATCTGATCATCCTCACTAGAACCATCGATATGTAGTGATCCAAATTCAAGTGGTCTAGACCCCGAGCTTTCTCCCTCCATACATATGGGTGCATACCTCTTTATCACATCGATTTCCTTGTCTTGACAAGATTCTTCAAATACTGAATCCCATTCATATTCATTTGAGTCTATTTTAGAACTAGCTTGCAATTGGAGGATTTGTTCAGAAACCTTTTGAATGGCTTCTTCTTTTGTCTCTTCTTTGTATCCTAATCCTATCTTGTCTTTTGCATTGATTGTGATAGGTTGGATTGGCTCTACAATACCTTTTTTTAATTTTCCAATAGGGCCTTTTCCTTCATATCCCATCTTTTCTAAGATTTTGGACCTTTTCTCATATTGCTTTGTTGGTATATTGGAATTTTCTATTGTGGATTATCCTTCATCTTTGTAAATCCAATTTAGAATGTCTTTGTCCTCAGATTCATCAACTAGGGTACCTGCTTTTACAAATTTACCCTTAAAGATAGTGATGGGTTGTGAAGATTTTTGTCTAGATGTTGATGGCTGTCCATATGATTTTGGAGAACGTAGTAGCTATGAGAGACACAAGGACTACTCAAAATAATACTCACCCATGCCTTTATCTTTCAATTGAACCTTTTTCTCAAGCTATTTTGACAAAGAATTGAGTTGGATTTCATTACTTGAGGAAGTGGAAGGATGTTGGCTTTCATTACTTGAGGAAGCAAAAGTGAGATCTTCTTTATTGTGTGGTATAAAGACATCTTGGACTGTCTTGAGAGTGTTGTAGTATTGGGGATTATTAGAATCTGCTAAAATTGTGATCTCTTGTCCATTGTATGGGAATTTTAAGCATTGATGATATGTTGATGGTATTGCTTGCATTTCATGGATCCAAGGTCGACCCAAGAGTATGTTGTAAGTCAAGTCCTTGTCTAAAAATTGACAAATTATATCCTTTTGAACTGGTCCCACTTGAATTGGCAATACTATGAGTCCTTGAGAGGATCTTTCTTCATCATCATAAGCTTTTATGGTGATCTTTCTTCTGGAATTTATTGCATTTTATGAAAATCCCAATGCACGAATAAGATTTAAAGTACATATATTTAGATTAGATCCTCCATCTATTAAAACATGTTTGACACAGTGTTTATGGATTAAGACTTGAATATGGAGTGGAGCATTGTGTGGATGAGTGAGGAATACATCATCATTTTTCGAGAATGATAAATGATGGGGTGCAATCAAATGTCCTACCATGGCTTGGAATTGAAAAACTTCCAAATTGGTTGGTATTGTGGTGTCCACTAAAACTTTTTCCAGAATATCCTTATGAGCTAGTGAAATTTTAAGAAGTTATAGAATGGAAATCTGCGTTGGAATCTTTTGCAATTGATCTACTATATTGTATCAATTTGAAGAAGAAACAAGTGGTTTAGATGTATTTCCTTTCAATATAAACTTGGACTGCCCTCTTGTGGTCACGTTGACAAGTAGGTCATCTTGTTTCTCCTTGATTTTGATAACATTCAGTTGATTATCAGCTACAAAAATGTGATTGATGGTAGTATCATAGACATAATTCATATTCTTCCCATTGTTGTTTGTTGAAGATGATTCTCCTTTTTCATAGTTGGGTAAAGGATTTTTAAATGCTCCATGATCATCATTTTTTTATGTCCTATTGATATTTCACGTTTATCTATCAAGTCTTGCACAAAATGTTTTAATTGCATACAATCATTTGTTTTATGACCTTTGTTTCTATGAAAATCATAGTAATATGCATCATTCCACCATGATGGTTTGACTCTTGGCTCAAAATATCGTGCATTCAATAATGTTATGAGTTTGCGTACAAGAATCTCTTTTAATGCTGATTCAGGTGATTGCCCCAAAGGTGTAATTTTTCTTCGATGTGGTGGTGGAGCTGGTTTAGATTCATTGTTGTTTTGATAGTTTTTGGGTGCAATACCTGATAAATTAAAGATTGGTTTTGCATTATGTGTGTCAACTAAACCATCATTACCAACGTTCTTATTTCTTGTCCAGAATTTAGATTTGTCATTGTTATTATGATGGTTAGTAGAGTTTGTTCCTTCATTATAGATTTTCAATACTCCTCTTTTAACCAAGGCTTCCTCAATCTTCAGTCCATTTTCAATCAACTTTTCAAAATTAAGTGGACACTACAATTGGAGTCTATAACTCAACTTGTTGTTGAGATTATCAATACATATCTCCATCTTTTCTTTCTTAGGTATAGGATGAGCATATCTAGCAAATAATCATCTCCACCTTTCCAAGAATGTAAGGAATGGTTCACCATTTTTCTATTTTGTGTTACAGAGATATTTCATGGTTATTTCATGTTGAATGTTGTATGAATATTGGGAGATAAAATTATTTACCAGCTCCTTCAATGATCTAATACCTGGTGGGAATTTTGAACACCATTCCATGCATTGACCACCCAAACTTCTTAGAAATAATCTCATTAGATAGGTTTCTTCATGTGCAAATTCCAAACTCATGGTGCATAATTCTCTTACATGATCTTGAGGATCAGTTTTACCATTATATTTGTCATATCTTTGAATTTCACAGTCTGGCAGAAAAGGTATCACGTTCACATTTCTGTCAAATGGATAAGGACAGATGTCTTGCAAAAAATATCTCTTTATTTTTCCTATTTGCATGTTTTGGATTTGTTGTTGCAGAACTTGCATTTGTTAAGTTAAAGCATTCAATGGATATGTTTTCGTGAATCAACTTCTATTTTCTTGGGAGTTTATTTCAATTGATTGATACCAAAATCATTGGGTAGTTTTACACCTTGATTTTCCAACATCAAAAAGCATTTCTCTCCATCCTTTTCTAGAATTTTTTCCATGAACTTGTGAAATTTAGGGTCTTTTTGAGCTTGTTGGATTTCCTCACCAGTTATCTCATGTCTGTTTTAGATTGATGAAATCTATGAAAAGGGTTTTCTTCTCCTTCTGCCATGATGGTTTGGGTTTCTATTTCTTTTTCTCAGAGTTTTTTCTTTTGAGCTCTTGTTAAAACGGGCATGCAAGTGTTAGAGTTTTTCTATACTTTGATCTTTGATTTGGGAGTGCTAATGAGATACCTAAGTCAAATAGGATGATGGATCCTATTGATGAGACTAGGTTAAATCTGATGTACAACATTTATTTTGGGATAAAGGATGATAGATCCTGATGATGAAACTCAACTAACAATTAGAGACAAGATTGATGATTGGGCACTTTAAGATGTTTGATCTAAGTTTACCTAAAGTGATTGCACTTATAAGAGCCAATTTCTTCAATTTTAAACCAATGTTTTGATGAGAAATGATCTCTACTCAAAAAAGGGCCCCTAAATATGATTCTAGTTGTTAGACAAAAGTTCAATTTTGTTCTCTGTTTGAGTATCAGGTGAATGCATTAGAACATACCGTATATGCGCTAAAAGATGGGGTAAATGCACCAGAAAAGACCCTATATGCGCTAGAATGTCAGTTAAATGCGCTAGAACATAAAGCTTATGTGTTGAAAGATGGGGTAGATGCGCCAGAATAAAAATTTTATGCGCTAAACTGGAAGTGTCACCGTTTTGAAAATTTGCCTTGGTTTCTTATTTTTGAGTTAGTGAATTGAGTGTTTTGATGGATGATCTTTTGAATAATGGTTTGTAAACATAAAATCAAGTAGTAAAATAATTGCTTCAACCTATGATCTAAACATCAAGTGTATGTTCTAGGATTTGGTCTTATCCCTTTGATTTCCACTGGTATTAAACAATAGCAAACAAATCAGTCAGACTCTTCTAATGTCAAGGGTCATTAATAACACCACAACCCACATCTTAGAACTACGTCAGCTCACACAACTCTATCACCCCCTAGAGGGTGCCCATGTTTTTTCCTTTTTCGGGTCTTAACCAAAGTATATTTCTCCACTCTTGGCTAGAAATTTCTTGTAGTTATATGGTGAGTATCTTGGGGGAAAATTATTTCCTCCCCTTGCATCGTGAATATTATAATGTTAAAAAATTGACTCAACTTGGATACTACACTTAAATTTCTTAGTAAGGGCTTCCGTTCAATATGAAAAAATGATAAACTCCCTTAGGAGGCCTCCCAACCATTAAAACAAAGACTTTACGTATCTCAAGGATATTGGGGGAGGGCTATCAATGCACACTACCGTTGAATGTGATTTTCATCATGATTCACGTTTGAGTATAGTGGGTTGGAATGCTTGGCTTTAGTTGTTCCCACTTAGGTCATTCCATCCTTTCGAAGCAGGGAGGCATGCCTACTAAAGGTGCTATTACAATAAATTGAAAGAGTGAGTTTGGTGTTTTGGTCACCTAGTAAAGGGGAGAGCATAGGCCCATCACTTTGCAAACACAACATCATGGTGTTCTTTAACCTTGTAATTAAACTAGATGCCTAATTTAATCAAAGGAAAATAAGTCCAACCCCTACAAACATCGTCAGTAGTTTTAGATATGTCTTTGATAGCGTATAGAGTATCTACAAAATAGAAAAATACAAATCAGTCACTCAAAAATTTAAATTCCTACAAATAAAGGTGTATGCACTAAAATAGAGAGCATATGCACAAAAATATTCAGTATATGCGCTATTAAACACATTCAATGCTCTATTCTAGAAAAAAGAAAAGGGAAATCAAATCTTGTATAAGTGCAGAAATGGAAGGTAAATGTGTTGGCCTGGGTTGCATATGCGCTATAATAGAGTTTGGATGCACCAAAAGTCACCACCACTACGCTGAAATAGACTATGGATGCGCTACATAGGAATTCACGAACGAACTTGTTGATGAAACTTTCCAGAAAAATGTTAAAAATGAGGCTAGGCCTCATAGTGGGCACCAATTTATGTGTGTATGTAAATAACGTGAATAAGCAAATATAAATTATACAACACACCAATGAAACATTATATCAAGGAATTCAAATAACTAATCAAACTAGCACAATAATTCCTCAATGGCATCTCATTGTCCTCTATCTCCAAGGATTATTGAAGTCGTTTTTTCTCTTAGATTGTATGTGCACATGAATTTCCAAATGACAACCTGAAGAATGAGAGATGCTGGAAATGCAAGAGATGTTTCCTACATTACATGATGATGAACTAGCTATAGATGATATGAAAAGATAACAATGCTGCTATGATATTACTATATGAAAATGATATGATGAAAATGTTGTAATTAAGATGCTGCTAAGGAAAATGCCATGATTAAAATAATTGATGCTAAAATTATAATACTAAAATACTCACTAAAATGACAATGCTAATTGAAATTCTATAGAATGTAATTGCTACAAATTCTCAGCTCTCTCTTTTGCTATAAATGAGGACCTATTTATAGATTTTCCAAGGCATGAGCCTAGGTGGAAGGAATCAGCAGTCTCAATTTGATTTGGAGAGATGAACGGTTGAAGATGAAGAGGTTAGAGAGAAAAGGGGAAGTGTGTTCCTTGCATAAGAACAAATTGCCAAGTGTCCCAAATTAGTTAGAATTTATTGATGATAAAGCCAAATTAAATATTAGAAATATTTAATTCTTGAGACACATGATGAGGTGGAAGGTAGGAAGAAGTTAGTAGAAATGTGCCTAAATTCGAATATAATATTCAAATTTAGTGAGAGGAAGTTAATTAAATAAAACAAACTAATTAAATTTGTTCATTTAATTAAGATATGAAGAAAATGATTTAGGATAGAAAGAATTAGAGAAAATGAACTATATAAATAAATTATTCAATTTATTTATAAGTAGAATAATTAAAGATTATTAATTAAATAACTTGTATTTAATTAATTCTCCAGACCAAATTCGAGTGTATACAATACCTACTTGAGCATGGTGTTGTGTCCTACACAACTACTATTTCCATACACTAGATACCCGCCTAACATGCATGACACTCCTTACTAGATGTGTAATTCTTGACTCACAGTGAAACGACAATGTGTACATAGTGATATCTACACTTACTTTGACCAAAGATTTATCATATATAATAAAGATAAATGCTCAATTCTTTGAGTGGTGTTGTATGTTCAACTACCCCTTGCTCGACTTGAAAACTCTATTGACCATAAATAACTCTTGACTAGGTTTGACCTTTAATAATAAACAAGATTTCATTCCACAAAGTGATGACACACTTAAGTTGATCTAACTGACAAAATAGGTTAATCCCAACCTTTGGTATATCCTAACCCAAGGAATAAACTAACTTCCTACTTTTAAAGAACATGAGTATCCAAGAACATAGGTTCTCCACTCAATATATATTACCAATATATGTCTACATAACATCATATCCTAACAATGATGAATTAATACATCTAACATGATATTATTCCCTTTATATTACTAATATCATAATTCATACAAGCATATAAGCAACATGCAATCAACTAGGTATTATATATATATATATATATATATATATATATATATATATATATATATATATATATATATATATATATATATATATATATATATATATATATATATACCTATATATATATATACCTTATAGATAGTTTCACAAAATTACGTCATACAATCATGACAATCATAATAGATATATATGTATCCTACTAATAAGATACCTCAACAACTTATATCTAATCTAGCTATATGCACAATATTGATTCAACAACTATGATAAACCAATAATAATTTGCACAAGCACTTCCAATCAATTGTGATAATTGTATCAATAGAAAAGAGTAATGGATTTAAGAATAACTAAGCATGCCTGGAAATTAAACTCCCACGAAGAATTTGCAACTCTAGATCAATGCTAAAACTTAGCTTGATACCTTCTTTAACACAACCTATTCCAATGCAAACAACCAATATAGCTTTCATCTCTCAATAATCTACTCTTTCTCACAATGAAATTTCTCCTCTAAAGTCACAAATAATTACTATCAACCTCACACAATGCTCTTACAAAAATAACTCAACAAAAAGATAATAAATGGATAGTAATAGTGATCACCAAGTGAATAGAAACTGAACACAATGAATAACTATGACGAACAACTAAACAAGTACCCATTGATCCCTATTTATACAAAAAAAGAGAGACTCAAATCTGAAAGATAGCTATAAAATTTTCCACCTTTCCTTCTCATGCCAGTCATGGGTATGCTGGTGGAAAAATCAGCAATTTTATCTCACTAAAACTCTCATTAACCTCCTTCAAATTGCCACAAACCATTGACAATTCCTCCTCTTTGATCTGCTATGCAAAACACAACAAAATTATCCCTTAACATAGCACACATGGTGCCACATCTTTCCCAGTTTATTTCTTATGCTGAGTCATGGAATTAATCAACTTGCACATGTTTAAAATACCTAATCAAAGCTTTCCTTCTTTGTTGTGTGTGGGATTTACAAAGTCTCGTTTGATCTCTCAAACCTTTTGTGGCTATTCGCCATATTTTTAGCTTTATTTATGGCACTTCAAATGGAGATTATGGTTTGCCAACAGTCATTTAAGAATGCAATTCAAAATAGATACAAACTTCTTACTTGTCACCTTACAAATCATGTGGCAGTTTGACTTATTCTACAACTTGGGCATTTCGTTTTGTGTGGCATACTGTTCACGTTAATGCTCAACAATTATTTGCTTATCCATCATGCTAATGTTAACCATTATGTCACCTCATTACATGTGTGAGACTTAAGCTTTAAAAACTCTTTGTCCATCACATTACATAAGTGAGTGGCATATAACATTACTCATTCACACACACACACACACACACACACACACACACACACATATTAATAAATATGTATTATAATATATATGTATTAATATATATTTACATATATTCATAATAATACATTTTCCAACTTTGACATGCATATTTATGTATATAAATACACATATATGTGATGTGTCTACATATGGGTATACATAGGTATTCTACCTATGCATGCTCATGCACACATATGCTCATATATATGAGTAAGATCGTATATATATTGTAGTGTAGAAAAATGCACACTTTTAAATTTTCACTCTATGTTTGGGTCCCTTAATTTAATTGGACTTAATTAAGCCTCTTATTTTCTCAATTATGCATTTAAAAGCCTAATTAATCCTATTTTTCAAAAGGGGAACCTATATTAAACAATTGCAAACAATAATTAAATTGCCAAGTTGGAAATTGAGTGTCTTGGATTTAGGTCCTAGGACCCATTCGCCCAAGGGCGAATGGGTCTCCTCCTTAAGTTGAGGATCTCAAATTTTAATATGTTTTTGGCAGAATTTTTATGATTCAAATTCAAATAGCAATTGTCAACCTTTGATGTTTAATGTAGAAGTTGATAAATCCAACTTCACAGTCCCCAAGAATCACCTGCATGAAAATAACTATCACATACAAAAGATATTTAGAACCAAAGAAGATGTTTTGTAAACCTCAAAGTAAAAATGCATTATTGAGAATCAATTATTACAAAGAGATCAATCCTTATGAAGGAGATCAAGAGACCCTAAACTAAACCTAAAAGGGAAATCCTAGTGTGCACACTTAATAATTAATCAATTATTAATGTGCCTAAGTTTAGCTTAAGTAACTAAAGGAATAAGTGACTTAATTAATTGACCAATATGCTATAATTAATTAAGTGTAATAACTTATTAAGTGCAAGGAAGGAAAATTTTGTTTACTACTGAAACCAGATGAGAGTCATTGATTGACTCAAGGAATCATGAAAAAACAACAGTAGACCCGATGCCACAAAACACTCAAAAACTCCAAACAGGAACAACCCTAGAATCTATGAAGCAGTAGTCCATTATTGAATGATGTATTACTGAAAATGAAGTGCAAAGATTTAAGTTTCACCCTTCCAACTGCCAAAACATCCAAGTAATCTCCAAACAACCCATCGGGCCAAATCTGGACTAAGTGATCAACTTGAGACAGATAGAGAAAAAGTGTATGGACAACAATGTAGATCTCCTCAATACCTTTCCAATGCCACAAAGATAGCGAAAATCGGAGATCGTGGCAAAAAAGTTATGAGCTCAAAAGAGATAAATAAACATCTCACTTCAAAGAGAAATAAATGTAGCTAAACATAAAAATACTAAAAAATAAACTACACCACAGGATAGTGCTCGAAACAAGCTTTCCGATGATATCTCGTTTGCCTGATTTTGATACCGTATGCCCAAGTTACGCCAAAGAGAAAAAAACTGCTCCTTTAGGGCAAACTGGGCTTAAGAGGGGCAAAGAGGGCCATACAACCATTGATGTCAGCACTTCCCGAGCATAAATTTGATAGCCATTTGGTTGTCACCACAAAAAAATCGGCCCCCCTGCAAAAAAATTTGGGCCCCTGGTCACCCATGTGATTTGTGTGGGGGCTAGAGTCAGCCGAGGGCCGGGCCCAGAGCTCCTGATCCCCCATAGGACCGTAGCGGGGCTGATTGGGCCCATGGGGGCTGAAATGGCCGGCGACTCTGTGGGGTGGCGCGACTAGGTTGAGTGGCCCTCTGGTGGTTGGTGGGCAACGCTCACCTTCTATACGAGGGGCATCGATTTAAAAAAAAAAACATTTTTTTTTTAATTTTTAATTTTATTTTTTTGAAAATCGTGCCTCAGAGTGCGCGTTGGGGAGGCCGTACGACCTCCTTGGCAATTTTTTTTTGCCTTCCAAACCAACTGCTCAGAAATTGACCAAACGACATGCGTTCTTAGGGTTTTCGGCCGCTGCGAACATGATGGTGACCTCTGTTTGTGCTCAAAAAACTCCAAAAAATCGGCTACCCCCAGATCTTGAAAAAAAGACGCCTATGGAAACCCTTGCACTTGAAACTCACTAAAAGGCCATATCTTCAGAAGACCAATAGGCAGCTGCAGGTTTGGAGCTCTCATACCATGTAGAAGTTGATAACCCAACTTCACAGTCCCCAAGAATCACTTGCATGCAAATACCTATCACATACAAAAGACACTCAGAACCAAAGAAGATGTTCTATAAACCTCAAAGTAAAAATGCATTATTGAGAATCAATTATTACAAAGAGATCAATCCTTATTAAGGAGATTAAGAAACCCTAAAATAAACCTAAAAGGGAAACCCTAGTGTGCACACTTAATAATTAATCAATTATTAATGTGCCTAAGTTTAGCTTAAGTAACTAAAGGAATAAGTGACTTAATTAATTAACCAATATGATATAATTAATTAAGTGTAACAACTTATTACTCTAACATTTAACTGTCAAAAAATTAAAAAATTACCTATAAATAAAAGGTCTTATTTATCATTTCAAATCCTTCAAACAAAACTAGAGGTGAACTTCACAAGAAAAAATATTATTTTCAAGAGCATTTAAGATCAGATTTATCAGTCTTCTACATCAACATTCAAAAGCATCATGTCAAATTTATTTGCATCTATGCATGTTTTTGGAGCTAACATTGTGATGTAGGTTTCAAGCATTCAAGCATCAAGATCAACATCCAATCAAGTCATTTCATGCAAGATCAAGAATTTAGAGAGATGTGTTAGACTTCAGTCCTCTAAGGATCTCCATTCAAGGGTTTGGTGAGTTTCAACATAGCATTGTTCATTCATCATTCCTTCCTTTCATTATTATTTCATTTCAAGGTTTGATTACCAAACTAGGGTTTGACCAAGACAAATCCTTATGCACAAAAAACAAACATTTTTCTCCTCTCTTTGTGTATGTACAGGTTTATAGGTGAAGAAGGATTGAAATTGAAGATCTCAAAAGTGCAAAATTGCAAAAGTTGTCAAAGTTGCAAAGTTGTCACAAAAAGTTGTCAAGACCATGAAAAATCAGATCCCAAATTCATTTCTAACATTTTTAGTATTAGAACCTATGGGAAAAGGCATCTCACATCCATCTCTAGAGGCTCTCAAAATTTGAGGAAATTTTTTGTACAAGGACTCATTCGCCATTTCTGGATGCTCAACAATAACTTTTGGTGACGAGTACATAGTGTCTTACCTTTCTCATATCTGCTAAAAGTTTGTTATTTCTACTAGAGTTATGCTTCATCTACATGATTTAGGTCTTACATTGAATATTTGAGTTCATTTACTATTTTATTTTTATCTCCCAAAAGTGTTGTTCAAGAAAATTTTACCTTGTCCTCGATCATAAGGAAATTTGCAAGATCTCCAATTGGGTTGACTCACCTAGGGTTGGAATTCAATCCTACCATTGGGGGATCTCATTTCCTAATTAAATAGAAGAAAGATAGGTTCATTACACCCTATTTTCCCCTTTCTATTTTTGGTAAAGTTACATTGGTGAACCCTCATTTTGATGAACCCAGTTTTTGATGTTTCATTTTGGTGAACCTGACATTCTTTTACTATAAAATTTCTAATTTAGAGTTCATTAAAACCCTAGATCTAGTATTTTACTTAGTTTGCATTGCATTAAATTTATTTTCATTTCGTCTAGGGTTGTCAAAATTGCATTAGTTTCCATCTCATTTAGGGTTTTAAATTTGCATTTTGCATTATTTAAAATCTAAAAAATCAAAAAATTGCATGCATATTACATTGATTTTGCATAGTACTTGCATATTAGTGTATTTTTAGTCATTTACATAAACAAATTTGGTCAAATTGCATTTCAAAAAGTGTCACTTTGTTCATCATGTGTCACTAATTTCATTTGCATGTGGATACCTAGATCTAGAAAATTTAGTCACTGAAACCATAGTTTGCAATCTAAAATTGGGAATTCAAACATTAACTCAAAAATTCAAACTTTGATTTTTCAAATCCCTGACCTAGGACCCATTCACCCTAGGGAAAATAAGTACCTGTACATGTGCTATTTCAAATTTTCAGGCATTAATTTGTCTCGGTTTGCTTTGTTTTCTTCTATTGTTAACTCTATGTTTCAGTTTCAGAAATCAAAAAATTCTGTAATTGTTTGCATTAAGTTCAATTGGTCAAGTTAATTGCATTGTTTGAAATCAAAATTGACATTAAAGAAACATAATTTTTAGGTTTTTGCATAGCATAATTAGTAGATTATCTTGTTTCAAATCTGAAAAATTGCAAAATATTTTTACATACTTGCATTGCACTTCCTATTTTTGGGTGTTTGTTGCATTTTCTTAGTGCCCTTTCTTCATTTTGGGTACACCTAGGTTTGGTGAAACTTGTATGAGCTTCATGACCTAGTGTCTTATTACCAATACTTTAGTGAGATGTAGTTCGAGACTCATTCCATCCCACACTACTACATCCATCGTGGACCTTGAATTTTCCAACTCTTTCACTCATAGTGTTGATACTAGTCAACCCATTATTGACCATGGCTTTGATACCACATTTCCCATGACCACCTTACCCACAATCAATGTGACTAATTTTGACACAACAGTTGCTAATGTCCCTCAATAAAACCTAAAACAAATGGATGAAGCCTTATAAAAATTTCAAAACTTTGTGAGTGTTGAATACATTGTTGGTACTGCGATTCCTATCGTAGATAACATGAGAAAAATGCTTGATAATGAACAAGGAATAGATATTTTCCGTAGCCTAGCTTACATCATTAATAATCACATGAGTGGTAATGAGGATGATTCTATAGATACTATGGTAAACTTCATTGATGTTTAACCTCATAAGGGCCAAACCAACTTTTCTATGAACATTGCTTTATCATAAAATGACATAGAATCAAATACACACCCAATGGTCTCTTTACATCACCAAAACAATCAATGACAAGTCTACTAATGGGATATTAATTGATCTCATGTGTGTAGAGAATGTGATCACCGAGGAATTCTTATTTGTGCATGAACTTTATTAAGATTCTTATGAACAACCGAAAGCATGGATCAAAACACACAATGGTTTTGCTTTCCCTATGATAGGTTTGATCACTCTCCCATTAAAAGTGGGACCAAAATAATTGAATGTCTCATTCTCCATCATATCATCGTCGAACCAATTCTGTTTGAAGCTTGGTTATCCATGGCTATGCTCCATGGATGTTATCTCATGTGTGGTGCATAAATGCTTAAAATTCCCATTTGACAATGACATCTTTATTGTGCATCATAGCGGTTTTAATCCTTTGTCTTCCCATGGGAATTTATCATTGGATTTATTTTAGCCCCAACCTATGGAACCTCTTAAGACTCATGAGGGCTTCTTTTTCAAATCTTACCAAAAGTTCAAGGAAAAGAAAATAGAAAAAATATCCCTTAGTAACACGCCTCAACCCATGATTGAGCCCCCTATCATTGATGAATCCATGATTGAACCAAAAGCCCTTCCAAGTAACCAAGACCAACCCATGACAAATATTTCACCTATTTCCTATAAAATACCAATATATAACCATATAAGTCTCATTGTGCCTCCTAAGATCAAATAAGTTTACAAAGATAAAGAGAAAGTGGTTGAACAACCTTCCATGGTTCCTTTTGTTCCTCATTTTTTAGGAAAAAAGAAACCAATGGTTGATAAACTTGCTCCTACATAATCACAACTTGAAAATTGTGAAAGAATAAATAGAAATGCTAAAGAGCATAGGTGTAGATGTCATTCTATTGCTTGTAAGTTTAAAAAGAAGAAAATAAAACAAAAAATCAAGATCAAACACCAATTGAAACAAAGCATGATGATTCTCCACCTTCACCACAATAAACACATGAAACATCTATAAATATTGTCATTAGGCCTCTTGTTGTGATTAACTTCGATAATGATGATGAGATTGCTAAGATTGATGAGGAAGTGCATAATGAGCTGAATTTATTGTTTCCATCTTCCATGATCTTAAATGATAGCAACCATGATGATCCTCCTAACAAGAGTGACTCACCATATGTTGAACCTAGTGATGCTCCTATTACTGCACTTGTCATTGTCCCTTTGGCTAGTCACCCACCTTTTGTTTATGATGAACAAGATTGGGATGCAAATGATTTGCTATAGGTTGACTCGCATGTGCCATACTAATCTTTTCTTTATCTTCCTTTCATGTTCTTTGTGATTGCATGTGTGTAATGTGATCCCCCATACAGTGTTGCTTGGCATGTCTTTATATGTTTTAGAGCCTACTTTGGATGACCATTGTCACTTTGTTGGTGCAAGGATACAAAGGAATCGAATCTATTGTGACATTATTCTATTTGTACCTTCATTCTTCTATATGTCATAAACCTTTATATTTTTCTTTTGTCTTGTGTTTTCCTTTTGGGGATGACACAAGGCATCAAGAAATTTAGGTCTCTTCCATGTTGACTTGAAATCTTTTTTTTTTCTCTCTCTATGTGCCATTCTTCCTTTGTGCTCATTGTTCCATGAGTCATTTGGGGAATGATGATTTCGAGCTCGATTATATCACTCTAGCAAAGACATATCGCTAAACCCATATCCATGGATCCCTTATGTGTTATCTTAGGATTGCATATGGAGGGAAACCCTCCTTTCCATGATGTAGCTCTATTATAGAAACATATGTTTTACATAGGGCTTTCTGAATAAATCTCTCATGTATTGATCTTTATCATATTCTACTGTAAAGTAATTATTCACATGGTGTTTAGCAATTTCTTTAAAGTGGGGGCATACACATCCTCGCTCATTGTTTGCTTCAAAGTGTGATCTTCTTTATGTGATGTGTCTTCTTGGTGGTGGTATTCGGTTTGATGTTCCTCAAGAGTGTGATCTTTCTTGGAATATGGCATTCCTCTTAGTGGTGATGCTATGACTTGCATTCCCTAAGTTGTGAATCTTTTATCCTCGACTAGTCCTCTTTTGGTGATGACAGGAACCATGTTCCCTAAGGTGAGACCTTTAATGAACTAAGCAAACCCCTCTAGCTATCATATCCTATTGTATTTTAAATGGCCACCAAGCATAACACAACTTGCTTGCCAGTGGAGCCTTTTTTCAGGAGTGTCTATCATTAGGGAAAACTTTAGTGGTGAATCTTCACCAATTGGCAAATTCTAGAAATTGGCCAAGTCAAAATTGGTGAATTAATTGCACCCACAAGGTGTCCAAATCACCCAGATTTTATGAACTACTAGTCCAATGCATGTCCATTCGCCAACGATTTTTTTATGAGGCATATTTAAGCAACAAATTTTCCATAACAAACTATGCATTTCAAATGGATCGATTAATATTTTCGCCTGAAATCCTAGAAGCATGTAATAAAACACCTACATATTCGCCAATACTATTAAAACAAAATTGTATCAGGACCCATTTCGCCAATTAAAATTTACAAATAGTTGCTTGTGAAGACCAATTTCACCAATTAAAATTTATAAATAGCTGCTTATGAGGACCTATTTCACCAATAACATTAAAAAATAATTACATTTTAGGACACATTTCGCCTTGAAAATTACAACGTATCGTTGTATAAGCAAGTAAGATTCGCCAAATTTTTACCATTTTAAAATCCCACGGAATTTTCCAATTATGGATTGATATAAATACTATCGAAATTGTCATTTATTCTTACACATTTTTTTCAGTTATGAGGTTCTCAATTTAGAAGTCAATGAAAGACGAAATTGTAGACTTAAAGGTGAGTGATCATTTCTTCATAGTGTTATTAGTTATAATAATAGGATTTCTTTATCTCTTTTCCATTCTTGCTTCAATTTAAAGATGATATTGAGTAGGGAATGGGATCTATATTCTTTGTCCTTCTTAAACACAAAGACATTTTTTTCTAGCTTTTATTCGAAGTGAGAGATCAATATTTCAAGCAGCAAGGGTAAGACTCCTCAAGGTAGTGAAGGGACTGGGAGGCCATAAAAATGCCCAAGACATAGAGGTACCATATAGTCTTACTTTGGAATTGGCAATGCTTCTGATACATCAGATCAAGATAGAGCTACACCATCAACTCTTCCACCAAATATTAATGAAGAAGTCATTCACAATACCTCATCGCCACTGGAAGGTCAAGGTGAGATTGTCATTGAGTTAAATCAAAATGTATCAAATGAGGATGGAAATACCACAAACTATGTTCCAAGGGATACCCTGGTTAGCTAGAATGAGATAATTGACTTGGATCAGGATGATGTTGGTAGCAAGAAAAGAAAAGGAAAATAAAAAATAGGGTGCGAGTGGGAAATGACAAGGAATTCTCAATTTGGTTGGTTGTCAAGGTACCCATTCATTGTACTAGTGGGGAAAGAAAATGATATTGAAAGTGCAACAGAATGCAAGTGTACGATTTGTAGTTGGAAATTTGGAAGAGACAAGAAGTTGTAGCTAAATCTTGACACTATAGAAAAGCATATCAATAAAGTTTATGAAAAAAAAATCATAGATGGAAAGGAACAATCAATCATACGATGGAAATCAAAGGAAGAATTTATTCATGTTAAGTATGTTGTAGAATCTGAAGAGCATAAGCAAAGAATGTCGAAGCTTGCTGCATGTCAAGGTACACTTGAGGCTCAATTTGGAAAAGCAATAAAAAGGAAAAATTTGTCAAAAATTGATCAGATGAGTGTTGTTTTTCATATTTTGTCTAGAGGGTGTCCTATGATAGACTATCGAGAATATTCTAGTTTATTATCATTTTTGGGTGTTCCTCACTTTCCCTTCTCACATTGGTCAATAAACACTAGATGGGAATGGGAAAACTGTCTTATTGTAGTGGAAAAAGAAGATTTAAAGTAGAAAGTAAAAGAGTCAAACTCCATTGTATTATCTTTAGATGAAGTTACTGTAGTAGGCAATACTTCTTGGGTTTGTATGCATTTGTATACTGTAGAACAACATGTTCTCCAAGCTCATCTTTTCTATGTTCATAAAATGAAGGACAGTTCAACATTGCAAAATCTATTTGAACTAGTCAAGAAATATTTTAATGAAATTGTCGGTATGAATGAGTTGACAATTGCCAAAAAGTTGGTGTGTAGGAGCTGATGGAGCTGTAGTGATGCAAGGTCAAAGGAGAAATGTTTGCACAAAGTTACAAACTACTTGTGCACCATACATGCTTGGAATTCACTACATGGCCCACATAATGAATTTAGTATTCAAAATTGTAAGCATGTTTCTTGTAGTATCAAAAGTTGAAAATCTAGTCCACGAGATCTACGCAT
Source organism: Sequoiadendron giganteum (assembly GCA_007115665.2). NCBI lineage: Eukaryota > Viridiplantae > Streptophyta > Pinopsida > Cupressales > Cupressaceae > Sequoiadendron > Sequoiadendron giganteum. The sequence goes on along the minus strand of CM021103.1, from coordinate 421,618,149 downwards.
ACTTCTACTAAAGTCCCAAACATTTCATTGAATTTCCAAATTTTGCTGAGGGAATAACACCAGGAAACAATCTTCTCAAGGATTTCGATACCAAATGGATCTCCTTGCATGGACTAGCACAACGAGTTCTTTCAAAATATCTATCCTTTATTGGAGTGCTGTATAAGTATCACAACACAGTAGACAAAGCTCCTAACCTTTTACATAGGTTAAGCGATATAGAGACACTCTTGACTTTAGCTAGTCTTCTCCCCATGCTGGATGTGATGAACAATCTTGTGAAGAAATCCTAAGAAAAAACTATATATATTTATGAATATGTCAATCTATGTAAACATACATGCTTGGCCCTCGATCATCTATATCTAGATCTAGCACAAGAAGGCCAAAATTATTTCATGTGGTAGAAGATTATTGATTTGAATAATCTTGATAATTATTTATAGTTTAATGCAAGAAGGCACTTATGTATCTATGTACGTGGATATGAGATATCGATGTACCACTGCAAGACAACCAGGTGCTCTAGCAAAGAAGTAGCTGTTAACGAGGAAGATTTTAATGGCATTGTTAAATCTATTAGTGATAATTTGAAGGAAATTGCAAAATCTCTTTCCTTAGAGATTTGTGAAAGATTCCCATGACATGAAATACTTGAAGCCATGGGTATTGTGTATCCTCAATTTTGGGTAAACTTAGATAACCCAAAATATTTTCATGATAAAGTAAAAATCTTGATTGAACAATTTTTGAAAAGTGTAGCATACAATGAGGAAACAATAGAAGGAATTTTAAATAAAGATAAGCTTAGAGAACAATGTAAGAATTTTTCAATAGCTATGAGGGACCAATATGATTCCATGGGTAGGGAGAAGGCCTTTGAACCAAGATCAATAAAAAAAAATTGGACAAACTTAGGTCAGAGTGAAAATTGCATGGTACGATATCAAAATATTTCAAACTTGTTGATTTATGTCAAACAATGATATTGGGGTCAATGGAGGATGAGAGATTTTTTAGTACATTGGCATTTTTGAAATCAAAGTTAAGAAACAAACTAGACAAGAATTTGGAAAATTGCTTGAGGATGAAATGAATTGTGTATAATGTCAAAAAAATTCCTTTTGAAACGACACTCACAATTTGGAGGTCCACATGCGAAAGAAGAGGGACTAGGTTGTGCAACACTCCAATTCCAAATGTTGGTACTAGTGGCACTGGTAGTGGTAGTGGGACAAATTATAGTGATACAATGAATGTTGAATTTGAGACGCAGGCCGAAGAAAATGAATAGAAGACTAAGAATCAAGATGACTCTTTTATTTTATCTCAAGTTGAATGTCATTTTGAGGACCTTGACTCCATTTGGGAAATGGAAGTGAAGTAGCAGCTTTTAGATATTTATACTACACTTCATGGATTAGTTTCCATTGTTTCAAACTATAGTTGATGATATTCTATATTATATTCCATGAAATTTTGAATCATTGCACTTCATGATATTTTATTTTATATTGCACTTCATGAATCATATTCCAAACTGTAGTTGATGATATTTTATATTGCATTCCATGAAATTGTGATATTTAATATTTTATATTGTATTCCATGGTATTGAATTTGATATGTGATTCTGCATCATTTTTAAAGAACAAAACTTATCACACTACTTATAAATTCCTATTGCATTTCCATTCACACAATCTTTGATAAATAAGACAATCCTTGATCATATTATTCATAATTCATGAAACAAGTACATAGGAGAGAAATGGTTTTGAATTTGAACCATTTTGTATTCAATTCCTAGTATTGTTACCAAAATTACATATGCAAACTGATTGACTCAAAACCTAAGACAAAACTCTAAAATATTCTATGTATTCCCTTTACAAATTTCTCTGTGATCAATACAAAACAACAAACCAGTACTTATGGCCTTGAATTCCTTATTATAGAAACGAAGGAGAAAAACAAGCTTCGAGCCAAAAGGAGTAATATCCACGTGCCCCAAAATTGTATCCACGTACACCAAACATAAAAGAGAGAAAAACATAAAGTGTAGAAAAGCATAAGAGTCTATGTCCTTGTCACCAAATTTAAACTGGGGAAAAAATAATATTTTATCCATACTTTAGCAAAAGCCTAATTTGTATTGTTTCTAGGCTATGCATTGCATTTCTTCCATCCCTTACTCACCATATTTGCAGACTTAAATACCCAAAATTATATTTCCCAATCAAAATTGTATTAATTAAAAAAGGTTTGAAAACACACAGACCCACCACACCATTGCATAGGACTAGACATTTTTGCATCCAGCCTCATTGGTTTGCTTGGCTTTGGTTGCATTTTGGATAACTAGGCAATCACCACCATAGGAACTATGAGCAGGATGGTTCAATCACTCCTCCCAACTCCTGGTATCGTTCGCAACCCATTCTTCTCCAATGCCCAGCTCCCAGTCCTCCTCATTTGAGGGCCACCTCTCCTTGTCAAGAGCCTCCTCCAGTGGAAAGGCCTTCACCTATCCCTTTGGCCAGTCTTTGAGAATACGTGTTACACACAGGAGGAAGTCAATGTACCTATCTATCTCACCCCAACAATTTTTGAGTGTTGTGTGGTCCAACGAGTGTACTAAAGGGAATTTTAGTATTGACCATTCATTCCCATGGGCCATGTAGTAGTGTAGCGATAGAGGGGTCATGAAGTTTCCATCAATGTTTCCCAATGCAACATCAATATTTTCCAAAAGTGAATGCTGAAATATAATTTGGCATAACTTCTTCCCTCGAGCTTTCGACACACCCATGTACACGAGCATCGCCAGAAACATGGTAGTGATTTTTGAATTTGACTTGAGCTTGTGAGTTTCCTACAAAAATTCTAGACCCGGGATCCCCTTCACCGCCCGAAGCACCAGTGGGTGGTTGGACACCATTATCCCCTTCAACCACTTCTCAGTGGATTTTCCATGGAATGCATTTTGATGCTTCATGTAATTTAGAAAGAGTGGAGTCTCCATCACCCCTTAAGAGAGTGTCGAGACTCAAGAGCACAAAAACGATTGGGAAGAATGATCTTTGCCACCCCTATTTAAAGCAAAACCTCGTGCAACCATATGGAGATTGTACCAAGTATTAAAGGCCTTCGTTTCCCATAACTTAAATGCTCATATCTTTTTGAGATCCTACCTCCATCTTCCCCATTCGAGCGAGCCTATAATTTAATGTGAAAAGCAGCAGTCATCATTTCACCAATCTTGACCTTAAGTGCATTCTCAATTTCAAATCTCGATGCCCATCACCTCTATGTCATCAATCACCTGGGTACTCTTCACCGTCGCTTTTTCTAGCCTGTTTTCCACCTCGTTCCCTTCTCTGGGTATTTTCCATCACTTGTCACCTAAGTGTTACAAAGATACACTTTCACTTCAATGAAGAGAGAAACCTAGCAATACAAAGATATAGCCTTAAGGCTTAGTTCATCTCTTATCACCGTAGTTAATTTGGAAATGAGAATTATTTTGACAACTATAATGAAGACAAATCCTTGATCATATTATTCATAATTCATTGGAAATCAATGAAGACAAATAACATAATCCTTGATCATATTATTCATAATTCATGAAATAAGTACAATAGGAGAGAAATGGCTTTGAATTTGAACCATTTTGTATTCAATTGCTAATATTGCTATCAAAATTATATATGAATATTTGACACACTCAAAACCTAAGGAAAGACTCTAAAATTCTCTCTATATTCCTTTACAAAATTCTCTATGATCAAATACAAAACAATGAACCTATACTTCTAGCCTTGAATTCCTTCTTATAGAAATGAAGGAATAGAACAAGCTTCGAGCCAAAAAGTGCACATGTCTTTTTTCTATTAGACCAATACCAAATACATTCCCTTTTCAGTTATATTTGCATTTCCAAATGGAGGGAAATGTTACATGAGACAAAAACCATTTTCATTTGTTGATGGAGATCATATTCTGCCTTCCAAAAGGCATCTTCAGGCTGATGTAGCAATATCCACGAGCTCCAAAATTGTATCCACATACACCAAGCATAAAAGAGATAAAAACATAAAGTGTAGAACAATAGAAGAGACAAAAGACTTGCCACGTCTGCATTCTTGTCACCAAATTCAAATTGGGGAAAAAACAATATTTTATCCATACTTTAGGAAAATCCTAATCTATACTAGTTCCAAGCTATGCATTGTATTTCTCCCATCAGATACTCACCATATTTGTAGATTTAAGAACCAAAATTGTATTTCCCAATCCACAATGCCACATCACCACACTTATCATCAATTTTCATTACTAAGAGGATACAATGTTTTTCAATACTTCAACATAGGCTTAATCTATAAATTTTTCAAGCCATATGTTGTAATCCTCCTCAGTTGGCCATTGCATATTGAGAAACTTCTATAATTTTGTGTTATGTTGGTTGTACCTTGGATCAATTAGCACCTTGGCCTCTTTGACAAATGTGTCCATCC
>CM021103.1:421544933-421613526 GCA_007115665.2 Sequoiadendron giganteum | reverse complement strand
ATAAAGTGAGACATGAATGGCTCTCATTAGGGGTGATTGCAGGTCGTTTTCCTATCTCCTTAGCTTGCACTTCAATGCGTTGAGCAGAAGATTGAGCTGGTTGGGTCCTTATTTGTGCTTCATGATTGTCTAGCCACCATGGCCCTTATTTCAGCTTGCTTAACCTTTTCAAAGAAACTTTTTTCTTCAAAATATCCAAGCATCAATTTTAGTTACACAAATTTGTCTTGTACCTCAAAGTAAGGACTAACGTAGAAAAGATTTTCTTTTAACATCTTCTCCTCAATTGCACAAATTTTCTTCCATGTACTTTTTCTTTTTGCAAATTCCTCATCAGAAGATAGGTTTCTGATCACATCCTCTTGATAGAGGAATTGATGATGTATCCCTGATAATCCTTTGGAACTTCTCTCAATAGTAATAACCCCTTCAAGGTAACAAAACCTTTTAATATCTTCTTTCATTCTAAGATTGTTTAATAGAGAGCCAAACCTATCAAGGCCTTCCTTTGAAGTGCAAGTGAAATAGGAAAAACCATAATAAGGGTTTACCACATATGCCTTCCTTGATGTTCTATTTCTAAAATGTGCCTTATCCATGGCATCAAGCTGCTACATTATCTCTATGAAGTCTTGTTGGTCTGACATATATATTGGCAGCTTGTGGGGTGGCACCAGAGATCCATAAATTTTGATTGCAATACAATCAGATTGGAGGTACCAATCCCCCCAATTGAATTTCTATGTAGTGCCCTCCTCATACTCTAAAGGCCTCAACATTTCTTTCACACCTTTTGAGATTTTGTAAACAGGCTTTAGCCCCAGCTGCTCCAACAACAAAAACTTGAAAATATTACAAAACATAGCATAATCAGATTGAGAATAGTGCACATCCCATAAATGGGTCGACATTTGCATAGATAGCTCAATATCCATGTTATCACTTTCTCTCAATTTCATGAATTTTCTAAACACCATTTTCCCTTTCCACAATAGCATATGCATCAACAAATAATAGTGTATGCATGACAATGGAGGAGTTGCATCTTTCAACTTAATCAAATCCTCATGTAAGTGTTCAACAATATAGGAAGCATAATCCCAAACCCTGTTTTGATACTTATTCTGAATATCAATTGCTAAAACCATCAAAGAAACATCCATTTTTATGTCAAATTTCTTGTGCAGGACCTGACACAATGCATAGTCTGTAATTTTGAAATAGTCCTCAAAATCATCACAATCAAATGGTTCTAACTACAGAGGACTAAAAGGTACACCATTCTTCTTCAGATCGCGTCTCTTTTGCCTTGGCAAAACATTCTTTCTATATCCAAACCTTTGTTGCTCATATTCATAATATAGTTTATGAAAATTAATGGATTCAAGTTAAAAAATTCCATTATTTGACTCCCTAAAATTTCTAACATAGGAAGAAAATCTGGAAACCTTTTGATTGTCCTATCAGTTTGATCATAACACCTAGCCAATTCAAGCATCAGGTCCACCTCCACAAACACATTGAGGCACACCAATTTTCCAATGTCACAAGTCCATAAGCGACAGGTGGGATGACTGGAAAACCTCCTCTTGAAAGCATATATAAATAGATCCCAACCACTATGTGGTAGCACCACATCACCAATTCCAACAACGAAATCCTGAAAAATGAGTTGTCAATGCACCCTCACCAGTCTTTCTCTTTCCAAATAGCTTAACCTCTATAGATGAGGGTAATTTTTCTTAACTCTCTTCTTTGCAAGTTTTTCAAGCCATGTGTCAGGCTTAGGCTTATCATCTTGAGGCTTAGGCCTTTTAACAACTCTCTTCTTTGTAGGTTTTTCAGGCTGTGTGTCAAGCTTATGCTTATCATCTTGAGGCTTAGGAATTTTAACCCTTTTTTGGGTAGGTTTTCTTTGTGGTTTGGTGGAGGATTCACCAAGCTCACTCAATGTTACAACTCAATAAAACTAGGGTTCCAAGATATCTATGAATTACAATTCTATTCTTTGAATTCACAGAGTTCAGACTCAATTTCAAACAAACTTCACTCCTTTACCCCCAAACCCTATGTATAATGACTACAATTACCTTACTAACCAGAGAGCAATAACCATAAATAATAAACCCTAGCGGCTAGCTATCTACTCAATTTCTCAATTACCCAGTGCTACAAATTACTCACAAAGGTGCAAAATTCAAATTACCTAGGAAAATTAGCAACTTGTTCTTTGAAATTTACTTTCCCTAGAGCTCTTCCTTCTTCTTCTCTTCACTTAACGAGTTCTTCAGCTCTCGAGGATTGAAATTATAGAAGAAAAGTGATCAACAACCCTCTTTCTGACTCAGAATTGGAGCATCTTCTCCATTAATGTTAGATATATATCTCACGTGAGTGAACCACCAAATTGAAAAGTTGTCATTCACGTTTAAACTCCAGTCGTTGATCTTTTTTGATTAAAAACATGATGTATGGTCCTCCTCAACCATCGCTTTATGCTTTCCCAAGTGTGTTTTAAAACAATGATGATACCCTAGGGAGTTGCCAAGTAGCCCTTTAGAACCCCATCGCTCATCACAGTAATGATTTGAAGTTAGGTCCATACTTCGGTGATGAGCAACAACACCTCAGATGGAAGGAATATTCATCATTATATTCTCCACAGCTTGTTTCTGAAGTGTTACAAAGATACACTTTCACTTTAGCGAAGATAGAAACCCAACGATACAAAGATATAGCCTCAAGGATTAGTCTATCACTTATCGCCATAGTTAATTTGGAAATGAGAATGCTTTCGGCGGGGAAAAACAAGCGATGGTACCAAATGCAGACACATGGCAAGATCACAGCCCACCATTCCTTACCTTTGTTGGCAAAAAAAGACAGACAACTGAGAGGGGGGGGGGGTGAATTAGTTGTTACCAAAATCAAACTTATTCAACATTAATCAACCTTTAATCTCAAATTTGATAATTAATAGTGCAAGCATAAATCAATAACACATGTACATCAAGATTTAAACGTGGAAACCCTGTTAGGGGAAAAACCATGGTGGATGTTAGTCCACAAGATTATACCTTGTTAAAAGTATAATGAAGAGTAAATAGGGAATGCACATGCATTTAGACACACTTCCTAGAGCTCACTGCTCAGAGGAAGGCTCACTGCCTTACATACAATAATCAGATTAAATCCATCTGATGAGGTTGAACTGAGAAATTAGCTTCTACAAAAGCCAGATAACAGTTCTGGTTAGGCACAAAAAAAATTCTACACACTCTGGTCAATCTCTTTCACACTCTACTCTGCTCTTGAATGGTTTGATCTTTATTTGCACATGTACTTCACTTACACACACTGAGCATACATCAAAATGAGAAAAACAACTGCTCTTATATATCCACTATACGGATTTACATCAACTACTCTATCGGCCACAAATAAAGAGTAAATTACAACTGTTGGAATCAATACATAAATAAATCTTAATGCGCACCAACACAAGTCGGTCACAACATAGTGAGAACCCAAATAAACACCTTTGAACATGCCATACAATAAAATATTAATCCTCATGGATCCGCAACATGCTACCCCCATCATGCCGGCCATGAACATGAAAACTCAAGCACACATTAGAAAAATATTCGATCACAATCACATAAAATAATGCAAACATACAACAAGGATAAAGAATGATCTAGACTCATCCATGAACATCACAGGAACATGCGCAACAACTGAAATTGCCATAATTTCATCCTCTTCTTCCAAGAACACTTGCTATAGTAACAAAATGATTGTAGGAACACAAAACTTCATAACTTTCTCAAATCTTGATGCGTACCACTAAAAATTACAGACAACATACTAGATAGACTCAACAAAAAACCCTTTAATGCACACCTTTTGATTATCAACTTACATCACTTTCCAACACTCTGACCTTCTCAACTTCATTGGTTGCTTGCAATATATTTATTACAATTTTTTCAATCTCCTCAACATATACAATCTTCAAAATCACCAATGCTAATAGTGTTGACATCAATGACAACCACATATTAGCAATACAACTTCAACATCTAACAATCTCCCCCTTTGGCATTGATGGCAACACATGATGTGAAAAATACCATCAACCCAACTAGCTCTTCTCCAACAATCTCCCCTTAGATTGTGCACTCTTTTCCTGTTTTCTCCTTCCACTTTATTCTTCTCCCATGTTTTTCACATTGATCCTCTCCCCTTTTGACATTAATTCCAAAGGTAAACATTCTCTGATCCTCATGTTTAGCACATCTGACTACTCCCCCTGAGTAGTAGTCACCACAACATCAATCCGGGATAAGATATGGCTAGGAGTTCATAGACTGATGCAAAGACCTACATCTTAGTTCAAATTAGGAGGGGAAATCACCCCTAGCTTTCCTCTGAGGTACTCAAAAGTATCCTTAGACAATGGCTTAGTAAAGATGACTGCAATTTTCTCCTTGGTAGGTATATACTTCAGTCTAACTTCTTTGTCACTTACTTTATCTCTCAAAAAGTGATATTTGATGGATATATGCTTTGTCTTTGAATGCAGTACTGGATTCTTAGAAATATTTATGGCACTTGAATTGTCACAAAATATGGCAATGGGTTCTTCATACTTATTTTTGACATCTCTCAACATTTGTTGCATCCACAATACTTGAGTACAACTATTTGCAGCAACAATATATTTTGCCTTAGCAGTAGATAATGAAACAAAATTATGCTTTTTGCTTAGCCAAGATACCAACTTCTTCCCTAAGAATGCACCACCACTTGTACTTTTTATGTCATTAACATCACTTTCCCAATCTACATCTATAAAGGCATTCAGAGTAAGATCATCATCCTTAGGATACCAAAGACCAAGATCAACTATCCCTTTCAGGTATCTGAAGATTCTTTTCACATCAGTCACTTGAGACTCTTTAGGATTAGCTTGATATCTAGCAACCATGCATACAACATTCATTATATTTGGCCTGGTCTGAGTCAAGTAGAGTAATCCACCAATCATTGATCTGTATCTTGTTTGATTTGCTTTAGGAGAATCATCATTCTATGTAAGTTTGCATTTGGCTACCATTGGTCTACCAACTGGCTTTGAGTCTTCCATGCCAAACTTTTTTAGTAGCTCTTTTACATATTTGGACTGGGATATAAATATTCCATCATCTAACTGAGTGATTTTTAATCTTAAGAATAATTTCAGTTCTCCAATCATTGACATTTCAAACTCACTTTTCATTTCATCAGCAAACTTCATACAAAAATCATCATCACCTTCAAAAATAATGTCATCAACAAAGACTTCAATGATTAATTCTTTATTCTGATCCAATTTGAAATATAGATTATTGTCAATAGTACCTTTATTGAATCCAAGTTTCAACAAGTATTTGTCTAATCTAGCATACCAAGCTCTAGGAGCTTGCTTAAGTCCATATAGAGATTTCTTCAATTGGCATACAATGTCTTTTTAATTAGTTAGTTGAAATCCATTCGGTTGCTCAACATAGACTTCCTCTTCTAGCTCACCATGTAGGAATGCTGACTTTACATCCATCTAATAGACTTTGTAATTCTTGAAATCAACATAAGCAAGAAATAATTTTACAGCTTCAATTCTAGCAACAGGGGCAAAAGTTTCTTCAAAATCAATACCTTCCATCTGTGAGTACCCTTTGCAAATCAGTCTTGCTTTGTTTCTGACCACTTCACCTTGTTCATTCAGCTTATTCCGAAACACCCATTTTGTTCCAATCACATTTTTGTTCTGAGGTCTAGGAACAAGATCCCATGTATCATTTTTCTCTATGTGCATTAGTTCTTCTTTCATGACTTCCATCCAATATTCATCTTTGCATGCTTCATTGATATTGCTAGGCTCGGTTTTGGAAATTAGACAATACTCTTGTAAAATTATTCTTCTAGTTTGCACACCTTTTCTCTTATCTCCTATGATCTGACTGTTAGAATGATTTTTCCTTACATACTTGGGAGTTTTATGATTTTCTTTGACTTCTTGTTCTCGTGTTCTTTCTTCTACACTTTTGCTAGCTTCTGCTTCTTGATTCCGTTGGTTCACCTGAACAATTTGAAGTTGATTTTGTGTCTGAACATTATTTCCATTGCTGGTACTATCATGTTGATCATCTGAATCATATCCACTACATCTGGATGGTTTATCAATATCTTCATCAACTTTGACATTTGCACTTTCAACCATTTTCTTCAACCTTTTATTAAAGCACTGGTAAGCTTTGCTCTTAGTAGAGTAACCTAGAAAGATTCCTTCATCACTTCTAGCATCAAACTTTCCTATATCACCATCTCTCTTAATGTAGCATTTGCTTCCAATTTTTTTGAAATACTTGACAGTAGGCTTATAACCAAACCATAGCTCAAAAGGGGTCTTACCAAAATTACTATTGACACTTACCCGATTAATGGTATACACAACAGTACTTGCAGCTTCTCTCCAGTAGAAATGAGGAAAATTTGCTTCCAGCATCATGGTTCTAGTAGTGTCTAGAACGGTTATGTTCTTTCTTTCAACAACTCCATTTTGTTGAGGGGTCTGGGGAGCAGATAGCTATCTTTGGATTCCATGCTCTTCACAGAAAGAATTGAATTCCCAGGAAGTGAATTCACCACCTCTATCTGACCTTAAGAATTTGATCTTTTGGCCTATCTCATTCTTTGCCATAGCTTTGAAGCTTTTGAACTTTTCTAATGCCTCATATTTTTCTCTTAAGAAAGCAACCCATATCATTCTAGAGTAATCATCAATAAGCAACCTAAAGTACCTTTCACCTTGAAAACTTTTGGTTCTGGATGGACCACATAAGTCAGTATGTATCAAGTCCAGTACTTCATTACAGTCATATTGTTTTCTCCAGAAATAATTTCTAGTCTACTTTCCCATCTGACATTCCTTGCACATAGTGTTAGTAGGCTTCACTAACTTAGGAAGATCTCCGACTGCTTGAGTAGAGCTTATCTTGAAAATTTTATCAAATTTCACATGACACAACCTCCTATGCCATAACCAGCTTACATCAACTTGAGCAATTAAACAACTTTCACTAGCAACACTCAAGTGAAAAATATTACCTCTTGCCTTTGTACCTGAAGCAATCGTATTTCTAGAACTTCCTCTTATTTTGCACTTACCATCCTTGAATTGAAGATTGTAACCCTTGTCTACCATCTGTCCAACACTCAACAAGTTATGCTTTAAACCTTCTACATAAAGAACATCATCAGTATTGTTGATTTTACCAGGCAGCTTCGGGCTGCTTCTTCCAGTGCACTTACTCCAAGAAGACAAATTAAATGATAGCCTAATCGGCTATTTAATTTATACTCATTGAGATTGTTATTATTTACTTACTTGGGCCGACCTATATTGTTATTTTGTAAAATATTTATTTTCTCTTGGTGACCGGCCTACTTGAGTAGACACCTCATTTTGTATATATACAAGGTCATTCTTGTGATAATTCACAATTAAGTAGAAGCTCACACCTGTGCATTAGATCATCATTGTGTAGCAACAGATCATACTGCAGCAATAAACTGATTTTAAGGAGAAACATATTCATGTATCTTTGCATCTAGGAGAGGTGCTAATATTCATTGTATCAAATTCGCCCTTGTGTTGGGCCTGTGTTGTAAGCAGTTTTCTGCTCTTATTCCTACATTATATAAGAGAAATATTTGTTGGGTTTTTCTCCCTCAGGAGGAGGGTTTTCCTAGGCTATCTTGCTATTTTTATTGTCTTATGTGTTGCAATTATTCTGAGTGCTTTCAGTTGTTTATCTGATCATTAAAACACTAACATGTTATCAGAGCAGGTTTAAGCGAGATCATGATTAGATTTGGTTAATCGGCGATATCTTCATCTCATTCAAAGGCATCTATCTTACTTGTCAAGATGGTGATTAGGCTTTATGTTTTCCAACCTTCCTATTAGTGGAAACTTGGATTATTTGTTGTCACAGTTGTTAAGGCTATTTGGAAATAGCGATCTGGAAGATAGTTCATAGTCACCTATGACAGGAATCAAACATTTGGGTAATAAATGAGCAGTTTTATAAAGTTTGTAGAGAGTTAAGAGTTGCGATTTGATTGGTAAATAGCCTATATGATGCAAGGTAAGGGAAAGATGTCAATCTATGCATCATGAGGCGTGTTGGTGAAGAAATTTGGACGCTGCATCATCAAAGAAGATTCAAGCTAGTACTTGAAGATGAATTCAGGACTTAGCACTACCAGTATTCAAGAGATAGATCATTATCATTGATAGCTTTGAAAAGCTCTGGTGTTTTGAATCCTTATTCTTCAGTCAACGGTGGTACTAGGTTATTCCTGGCAATACAAAACATTCTAGTACTTCTATTCATATGGAGCAGATCTGAATCTTCAAATTCGAACGTGTGGCTATCTCGATTGCTTGGCAGCGCCAAATGATGGTGGAGTTGACGCGGATTTGTGATCACTGGAATTTCTAAAAGTCATCTCCTTGTTAGCGCCGGCCAGAGCCTATGGCTCTACCTGGACGACGGATGTAATCGCCTCCTTTCGTTGTGCGCATGTATGCTAGGGATCGCCGAGTTGATTACCAGAAATCTCGGCTCTACATGAAGAGATAAGTATTCCTTGTTTAGTTTGAAATCTACCTTCTAAGCTAAAATTCAGTTTGCTAAGTTGTGCAAATATGACTTTGATTATTTGAATCATGTGTGTTTAGTCAAAATCATGGTTCTCTTGAATAAGTGATCATTGTGACAAGATCCTTTGGAGATACCACCATTCCTTGCAAATTGTAAAGATCTCTAAGTATGACTCTGAGCTGAAAAGAGAACTACAACTTTGTTGTGATAGGATGATAAAATCGATAAAATTATCTTTGTGCATGGACTATGATGGTGCCTTGAGAGGCCTGATTCTATGTTGTATATGTTGGCTGCATAACGTGTGTGAGAAATCTGAGTTGAGCAGATTGTCTCTTGTTGTGCTGAGATTAGTTCTTTCAAGAGGAGTAAAAGATGGAGTAAAGATATATTAGGATTAATAAAGATAAGTTCTATTACTTCTTTACTTTTGATTTTTTGATATTTTCTTCTTATATATAATCTATTATTATTAATCCTTTAAAATGCAGATTGGATCGAAGCAAATGATTGATGAATTAATTATCTATTACTCGAGAGATTTTGAATTCTATGAGATAAGTATTGCATGGTTGATTAATGCTCATGAATTGTTTTTTAGTTATTAATTTATGCTATAACATTGAGATAGTCAATCATGTATGCTCCTAGTTATGGTACGTCTATTTGAGATAGTTGTGTCCCATGACCTATTAGTAATCTCTTCTTAATGCTTTCGCGATAAATCAAGAAGCGTAAGAGATTTCTTTCAAGAAGAGCTTGATGCACCCTATAGGTTGAAGAATGGAGACTCTACTTGTAGCTATGAGACTAAGTGAATGGCTGAAGACATCTTTTCAAAGAGGAAGAATTAACCTTAAGAGGGAGTTCTATGACTCACTGAGAATAAGTAAGGGTTGCAATGTTGCAAGGCCAGATGCAAAATTATTGAAGTACCTCTTCAACAGTTGGGTTATGAATTGCTCAAGTTAGGTCAACCCGGATTTAACATTGGTAGCTCCGCAAACCTATTTAGAATAGAGTGATATGGGATGCGGTCAAAGACGACAACCCTGAATCTCTACAGAGTTATGCGCTGGAAACCATTACTCTAAGGCAAGCGTTGCAGACAATCTTTGACAATGAGGTCAAGTGGTTGATGCAAGTGATTGAAAATTCAGAGGGAGCCTATTGAACCTAAAGAAGATGGTTGTGTCGCTCTGGATTTTGTTTTAGTTGAGGTCTGCAATGATATCCTGGTATAGCAGGAAGTAGTCTTCTGTGGCACTGAGTACATTACAGCTTGTGTGGTAGCTCGAGAAGTAGTGTGGCTTCGAAAGCTTTGTGCAGGATTGGTTGGAAAATCATTGAAGCCAATTGCCATCCATTGTGTTAATCAAAGCTTTGAGAATATTTTTGTCTTTCCAAGTGTTTCATGACAAAACTAAGCATACCACTATATCAAAGATATGGTATTGAGGAAAGATATTCAGTTGAGGTATATCAACATTGATGAGTAGATGACAGTCATTCTCATCAAGCATCTCTTCAGGATAATGTTTGTGTACCTTCGAGACAAGCTTGATATGGTGGAGAATGAATCCCTAGCTAAGAGGGAGTCTCAGTATTAGTGTTCCTTCTTTTAATGAGTTCTTCTTTGAGAGAAGTTTGAGGTGAAATACCTTGGTAATGAGTTCTTCTCTTCGGAGAAGTTCGAGGTGAAATCCCTTGTTAATGCATTCTTCTCTTAGGAGAAGTTTGAGGTGAAAGCCCTTGTTCCACCCTCTGGGAGAGCCATGATGGATGTCATGTGTGTGACTCCATGACATCATCACATGAGGGAGTTCGTGATGATTTTCTTGTACTTGTGTTTCGCCCTCTGGGAGAGCCATGGTGAAAGTCATGATGAGGTGAGAACATCACATTGAGTGATGAGCACTTGTACATACCATCTATGGAGGTAGCCATGATGGTTGATATCATGATGAGGTGATATCCGATATCACGATGAGGTGATATCTTATTTGCTTTCACAATGAGGTGATAAGCTCTTTTATCATGATGAGGTGATATGTTTCTTTTTTGCAACTGGAAGTATCATCCCTAGCTGAGAGGGAGTGTTTATGTTACTAGGAAACTTATGGCTGCTTTTTCCAGTGCACTTACTCCAAGAAGACAAATTAAATGATAGCCTAATTGGCTATTTAATTTATACTCATTGAGATTATTATTATTTACTTACTTGGGCCGACCTGTATTATTAGTTTGTAAAATATTTATTTTCTCTTGGTGGCCGACCTACTTGAGGAGACACCTCATTTCGTATATATACAAGGTCATTCTTGTTCATTTGATAATCAAGTTCATCAAGGATAATTCACACTTAAGCAGAAGTTCACACCTGTGCAACAAATCATCATTGTGTAGCATTGCAGCAGATCATCATTGTGTAGCAACAAATCATACAGTAGCAATAGATCATATTGCAGCAGCAGACCGATTTTAAGGAGAAACATATTCATGTATCTTTGCATCTAGGAGAGGTGCTAATATTCATTATATCAGATTCGCCCTTGTGCTGGGCCTGTGTTGTAAGCAAATTTATGCTTTTATTCCTACATTATATAAGAGAAATATTTGTTGGGTTTTTCTCCCTTAGGAGGAGGGTTTTCTCGGGGTATCTTGCTATGTTTATTGTCTTATGTGTTACAATTATTCCAAGTGCTTTCAGTTGTTTATCTAATCATTAAAACGCTAACAAGTATTGTGCTTACCACCAAAAGAAATAGTGCCTCTGCCATGAATCACACCAGAAGTGTTGTCTCCAAATCTTACAACACCACCATCACAGTTTTCCAAGCTTACAAACTTACTTTTGTCACCAGTCATATGATGTGAGCATCCACTGTCAATTACCCACTCATCCTTTTCTTCAATTTTTGCTGCAAGAGCTTTCTCAACATTCACATTACTAGTAGATTCAGTGGACACCGGACTATTTTCCTTGATAGCAATGAATACCCATTCATCCTCATTTCCAGTTTTTTTATCAGATTCATCATCAGTTACACCTTCTTCAACATAATAACATTTATTTTGAAATCTAGTCTTCTCGGGTTTGTACTTAGAAACTCTTTCAAAACATCTTGATGCAAAATGACCTATCTTATTGCAAGAAAAACATTTAATAGGTAGCTTTCCTTTGTACTTACCTTGTCCTCTGGCTTCTCTTTTCACAATCAGTGCTTCTAATTCTTCTAGTTCTCTTTCTTCATCTTCAATCGGTTTCATTTCTTCTTCATACTTGAATATCTTTTTGGAATTCTCTCCCGGATTGTATCTTTGTTGGATTTTTTTGGATACAATAGCTTTGAATGCAAACTCTATCTTAGGAGTAGATTCACCAAATTCACTTAACTCAAAGGCAACAAGTTTTCCAATCAGCATGTCTCTTGTCACATTTGTCAATATCTCGAGTTCATCAATAGCATGAGCTTTTGTTTTGTAGGAGGGGGGCACAAATCTAAGTATCTTAGCCACAATCTCTTCATCCAAGGTTCCATCGACACATCTAATGTCCATTACTAATTCATTTATCTTTTGCAAGAAATAAAATATGTTTTCATCTTCATGTTCTCCCACTTGCCTTTCAGACTTTTAAGCTTAGCACTTTTCACTAGTGCATCTCCTTGATACGATGTCTCCAACTTTTTCCAGATCTCATGTGCAATCTTCAATCCTATCACATTTGTCATCTTCGAATCTGTCAAAGCACTCAATAATGCTTCTATAGCTCTGGTATTAACTTCTGCTTGCTTGATCTCATCTTCAGAGGAGGGACCATTTTGAGGAATAGTGTATACACTCTGTGGGATCTTCCAGAAAGGCTCACCAATGCACTTCAAATGACACTCCATTCTGACTTTCCATAAAGAGTAGTTGGTACCATCGAATCTAGGACTGTCCTTCTTGTATGATGTCATCTCAGATCACCTCAAACTATTAAGCTTCTTCAGAGGAACTAGCTCTAATACCAATTGTTGGAAAAACAAGGATAGACAACTGAGAGGGGGGATGAATCAATTGTTACCAAAATCAAACTTATTCAACATTAATCAACCTTTAATCTTAGATCTGATTATTAACAGTGCAAGCATAAATCAATAACACATCAGAGACACATGAACACCAAGATTTTATATGTGGAAACACTGTCAAGGGAAAAACCATGGTGGATGTTATTCCACAAGATTATACCTTGTTAAAAGTATAATGAAGAGTAAATAGGGAATGCACATGCATTTAGGCACACTACCTAGAGCTCACTTTTCAGAGGAAGGCTCACTGCCTTACATATAATAATCATATTAAATCCATCTGATGAGGTTGAACTGAGAAATTAGCTTATACAAAAGCTTGATATAGTTCCGGTTAGACACATAAAAACTTCTACACACTCTGGTCAATCTATTTCACACTTTGCTCTGCTCTTGAATGATTTGATCTTTATTCGCACATATACTTCACTTACACACACCGAGCATACATCAAAATGAAGAAAAAAATCGCTCATATAGCTCCGCTACACGGATTTACATCAACTACTCCGTCGGCCACAAATAAAGAGTAAATTACAACTGTTGGCCTCAATACATAAATAAATCTTAACGTGGTTCAACACAAGTCGGTCACAACATAGTGAGGACCCAAATAAACACTTTTAAACATGCCAAACAATAAAATATTAATCCTCATGGATTCGCAACACACTACCCCCATCATGTCGACCAAGAACATGAAAACTTGAGCGTACATTGAAAAAATCTCTAATCACAATCACATAAAACAATGCAGACATACAACAAAGATAAAGAATGATCTAGACTCATCCATGAACATCATAGGAACATGCACAACAACTGAAATTTCTAGAATTTCATTTTCTTCTTCCAAGAACACCTACTATAGTAATAGAATGATTGTAGGAACACAAAACTTCATAACTTTCTCAAATCTTGATGCGTACCACTGAAACTTACAGACAACATACTAGATAGACTCATCAACAAACCCTTTAATGTGCAGCTTTTGATTATCAACTTACAACACTTTCCAACACTCTGACCTTCTCAACTTCACTGGTTGCCTGCAATATATTTATTACAATTTTCTCAAACTCCTTGATATATACAGTCTTCATAATCACCAATGCTAATAGTGTTGACATCAATGACAACCACATATCAACAATACAACTTCAACATCTAACAACCTTCATATCGCTCATCATAGTAATCAAAATAAACAACGAAAATTTTCTACGATGACGCTATATAAAGGAGAAACTCGTGTTCATCGCGATTCACTAAAGTGGAACCAAAGAATGAAAGATCTTCAATGATAAGTGATATGAAAGGAAACAAGCATATCGCTCATCGTGGAAATGAGACATCATGGAAACCAAACAACTTTTGCGATGTGTGATACAAGTAACAAGAGAAAATCAAGGCTCATCGCTCATTGTGGTAATGAACCCAATGGGTTGAAGGATTTTGGTGATATGTGATACAAGAACTTAAGTGGCAGAAATATGCACGTGCATATAGTTTGTTTTAAAAGAGGGACTGCCTAGGAAGAACGTAGGACCAGGGCTTAAAAACTTAAGAACATTTTATGCAAAGGAATGAAATGATGTAAAGGCCAAACAAAGCCAAATTATCAACCTTATAAAATAATTGAATCCTCAAACCAAACTCACCAAAGTAATAAAGGAAATATGTGTAATGGGTAAATGGGGAACTCTAACCACAAGCGGCCGGTAACAAAATGAACCCAAAGGCATAATATATAACTGAGACGACTTGGAACCAACCATAACAGGTCAACGGAGGATTAGACCAAAAGACAAGGGTTTAGACAAGGGGAAAATATACTAAGTAAAAACCCACCCCTAACATAAAACCTTAAACCCTATCTTTTTAATTCGGACCAAAAGCCACCAAAGTAAGGCATATTAGATTAGTGGAACAAGACATTTTAAGGTTTCGACCAATGATTCATCACTCAACTCAATGCTTAATAACATATTAACAATAGTAGCATATACAACAATGAACATCAACAATCATTTAATGTGTGTCTAGTAGTTGAAACCAGACTTTTTCTTCAAATGATAAAATAAATAAATAATAATACAAATAATTAAACATCAACACATTACTAAAATATGAATTTGAGCTTTTTTATTGATTTTCACATGAAGGAGTACATAGAGGCATTGGTAACGCAAAATCTTGCCCAAAGACAACTCTACACAAAGCTGAGTTGGAACTCGGAAACTCGTATTATCAAAAATCAAATCACTGTATCACCTTTTCTAGCAACTTCCACTCTTCAATTGGTGGAATTGTCATTTGTTCTAATTGATGTTGTTTGACTTGAAGTTTTGTTAACATTTCATGATTGTAATTGGAACCTGTCTTGAATTCTTCAGTCAATTTTGCATTCAAGGTTATCAGTGGTTTGATGGAATCCAAATAGTTCACCACATCTGGGTTCAGAGGAAACTAGTCCAAATCAATCTTCCATGCACCTTCCATCTTCTTTTTGAAATCATCTTTTTTAATGAATCGCTCATTTGTGTCAAAAGCCTCTAGCAAACCAAGCTCTGTGAAGTTCCTTACCTTTTCATCCACCACCTTCACCTTGTCCGCAGCCAAATGCAAATATTCCTTTGTTTCACACATTCTCAAACACTTTTGAATGATAGATGACAACTTCATTAAGGTAGCAATCTGATTAGTAATCCCTTTTGATTTCAAATCATTGTCACTAAATTTGTAGATTTTTTGTTGAGCTTGATTTGCAGATTTATCTAATGTCAGCACATTTTTGTTGTCCACTAAATATTTGTTGAGCTTCTTATAATGTTGTCTGATAGTATCAATCAATTGAAACATGTCACACAAATGATCAATCCTTTGCATTATTTCATACCAAATCTTTTGTTTCATATGCCTCATTGTTTCTCTACAATATGTAGATAACTTATTTTGACAAGAGTTAGTTTCTTTTTTTGCTTCCATTAGCTCCGCTTCCAATCTTTCATTTTTTTTCTCTTTCTCCAATTTTTGTTCCCACCATGCATTTCCATTCACAATGCTTAGTCTTGCCTCTTTGTTTCTGGAACATATCATTGTTCTTCTTGCCTTCAACTTTCTCTAGTTCACTGATCTTCTTTGCATTAGATGTCTGATCTTTTGAGCTTTCTCCTTTTTCAAATCCCAAACCTCTTTTATCTTTAGATGCTTTCTGACCAACAATTAGTTCATCAAGCATTGTAAAACTTGTTTTGAATTTGTCCTCATGAATTCTTGCTTTCTCTAAATCTGATCTTAGATATATCACTTCTTGTTCAAGCCTCATGCATTCATTAGATTTGCTTTCTACCATTGTATTCAAATATTCCTCAAATCTTTTTCTTTTCTTCCGCTTGCATTTTCAATCTAGTGATGTTCTTATTTGCTTGCCTCAATTGTTCATTAACTTTCTTATGCCTTTCTCTGAATTTCCTGATTTGCTCTCTCAGTTCCCTGATGCACTCATTCAAATTGGTGGGAGTATTAAGGTTCAAAAGTCAGAGACAACACAAGACTCGTACTAACAATCAAGAGTTAGGGAGTTGGGGTTTGAGAAAGAGGCATGCAAGTAAGAAGTTTAATGTTTTGATAAGAATAAAGGAGAAAAGTGAGGAATGGACTAAAAGGTATGCTTAGAGGGATAAGTTTGACGACATGACAAGAGCAAGAGAAAACATAGGTTGGAGAAATACGCGTGCTAGTAGGGAAAATTTTGAAATCTCAATAAGGAAAAGGGAAATAGTGGAGTTTGGCAAAAAGGTATGCTAGGATAGCAAAGTTTGAGACTTCAACAAAAAGCTCACACACAAGAGTTTGGACACAAAAACCATTATACTTCGAGAAACTAGGACCAAGATGTTTGGGATCGATTAGGCATAGCTTATAAAAAAGAAAGGAAAAAAACTTTCAGTTCCAATCATGAATTTATTGAAAAGGGGACATTACAACTTTTCCAAAAACAATATTAATAGTTACAAAATAAGCAATTCTCGAACTAAAAATAAAATATGTCTAGACTAGTATAAATATCAATACTAGTTTATAAATTTTCTATTTTTTTTTATCAAACTACTAAAAAGTAACATATACATATATAATACTTACTACACTCTTCAAAGTAAAGACAAAACAAAAGAATAGGAAAATAATGAATGATGGCTTTTCTAAAAGTAAAATAAAAAATAATGCAAAAACAAGGAACATGAATGAGAATGAAATAATTGAGAACATGGACAAAATGCAAGCAAACAAAGTGGAGCCAAATATGAATGGGATTGAAATAATTGAGAACATGGACAAAATGCAAGCAAACAAAGTGGAGCCAAATGAGGAAAATGAATGGGGGGCACTTAGTTGATGGCTTTTCTAAAAGTAAAATTAAAAATTATGCAAAAATAAGTGTATTAACATAAAAAAATTAAAAATGTAGTAGAGTGGGAATAGGAATAGAACTGAAATGGCTAAGAGCAAGGATGAAGTGTAAGCAGATAAAGTGGAGCCCGATGAGACAGATGAATAGGGGTGCTTGGTCCTCAGAACACAACAAGAGTCTTGTAAGATATGGTTGAAGGTGCAAAAGATTGTTTTCATGTGAAATCTACCAAAGCTACATCACAAATCATCTCTAAATTTTTTCACAAGCACCCTTTCATAAACAGCATGACAGATTTGGAATTCACAAGTTGTTGCAGTTTGCTCTAGGAAAACAGTCTGCCTTGCAAATGTAGCCTGAGTATCTGTTTCAAACAGAGAATTGCTGCAGCCCTTACTTTCAATAATTTCTTTACTATGCATCAACTATTGCCCCACAATATTTTGTGTATAACTTTGATCTAGAGAGTCTGAAGCACAATATCGTCTTTCGTGATCAAACTTCTGGAGGTTTACTAGATATTGTATTTTACATGTAAGAAACTTGCTATCAAGCAATTCAATAATAATCAGTATCAAGGTAACAATTAGGTTGAGCACACTGAAGTGAATTATTCCATGCTTTAGTTTCCAAGACTCTTTCAATTAGAAACCAGTCAAACTGAAGACTATCCGCATATTAAACTACAGACAGGTTCTCCAACCTTTTCAAAGGGTGCATTGCACGGAAGCTAACCTCACAAGAATATTCAATAAATTCACCTTTCTTCTCATACTTTTTCATGGTAAATTCTGGTCTCAATATGGAATATCTATCATTTGGCAGTTGTGAGCAATACAAAAGAGTCGGTCCAACGGCAGAGTTCAAACTAACAATTGCACCAGCATCCTTGTTCCAAGCCCAAATGATCTGGAACAGGCCCACTGATTAAGCCAGCCCAGTGTATTTTCCAACCTATGCCTTGCTTCATCAAAGTAAGCTCCATCTTGGCCAACATTCTTCAGCCTTAGTACTCCACTTAAGTTCATCATACAATATATATACCATTGAACTGAAGATAACTTTTTGTTCTTTTATTAAGGCTCACTGTACATGACTGCTTCCTCTGAATCCAAAAGATTTTTCCTGATCAGAGGTTCTGCTTTTGAACTTTCGTGCACTAGAACTCTCCCACAAGTATCGTTCCATCAGTGAAACCTTTTAAATAAGTTAGTCTGCTTTGCCTCTGCAGGATTATCCTTTTCATTCTGACTTAGATATTCAAATCAATATGCACCTTCTCAGCTGATTTGTCTTCAAACTCTGGTGTATTGATTATAAGAAATAATTTCAGGTGGTAATACCCATTCACCCTTCCCATTGCTAAGATTTAAAATCCACATTACCTGCTCATCACAATGTTTTATCAATATACTCGACTGCTTATTCAATCAATAACCAGTAGAGTATCTGATCATTTAACTGTGATTTGCCATCCTCAAGAAGAAAATCACGATTGTGGAAATTATTGAAATTTTGAATTTGGAGTCCATCTTGACTTAGCTATCAATCGTAAGGAAAGGGAGAAAATCCTTATATAATCTTCCCTGTGAATTCCTTTATTCCTGCACTGTTCTTTTTAGAAGCCAAGTTACTTACAAATCCCTGCCTTATGGGGTGATAAGCCCGTAGGCAATACAGTCAAACCTGGATTCATCATAATAATGGATTTGTGTGCCAAATTCTTTGGAAGAGGTCGAATCGCAGTCACTCGGGGGAAGGGTGCAACTGTGGCTTGTCGTTGTTCTGGAAGAGTATAAATTTGGTCCCGAGTGAAAACATTGATACTACATTTTGACCACATTCCTAATATCTGCCATCTGCTGCAAGGATGATGAATCTGACTGACCATTTGTAGACTGCCAAAGATTAGGAACTTGTAATTACTGTGTTCAGGAATTCTCTTGCATGTGAGACAACAATTAAAGTTTGTTTTTTTTTTTGGCCATTTTCAAAGGTAGGTGTCTAGCTATAATACTGAATGTAGATGAAGGTGACCAGCAGATCAAGTTCTCCTATGCCCAACCACCAACTTATATGTGCCGTGTCCATTATCAAGGAAACTCCTAACTGAGACTGCAATTTTGTGAGAGTGAAGATAGCCAATACCTTAAGGATATGCATCGTCATCTGAGATGTACTGCCCTCTCACTAGATGTTCAATCCATTCCAGCTAGCTGTGTGGCATCCCGGGACTTGAACTTTGTGCCATCAATGGGATTTATGTAGTGCAGTCTTATTCTCAATAGCTTTTGTTTTAAAGGCAAAGCGTGCTCCCAGATGCTTGATTCTGAAATGCTGGTGCACGGCTTTCATCTTTAATTTCATTAAGCCTGGGGATTTATTTAAGTAAATGTCTTGAATTTAGAAATACCCTGCTGTCATCAATTGCCAAGCCAATTTTCCGGACTTGCAAAGATCATAGTATAGATCATAGTTGCTTTAGAGGCAAACATAAATGGCAGCATTTTTGGGATCCAATTGTAAAAGCAGTGATGCTGGAGATGTGAACCTTATATTCAAAAATGACTCACAAGCAACAAGGAAACACACTAACACAACCATCACAGGCTTAACTGTCATCTTGACAGGGGAAATTTTAAAATTTTCAATGATCAAAATTGGGGATAACAAGGTGCAGTCCAGTATCATGAGAATTGTATCGTGAAACAAGGCTTTAACAAATCTCACATCAGTATATCTAGTCAGTGATGCATGTTGTGAAATATCAATTTATCAATTCAAATGCATGGAGCATGGTCTAGTTCTTCAAATGCTCAGAAATAACCTATTTTCAGAAAATGAATCCGATTCCTTCTTATCACTGCAAGTCTACCACCTTGCACACCTGTGTTTATAGCTCGCTTCACTTAGCATCACCAATAATCTCCACAGGAACATTTTCCATGTTTGAAATGATGGAAACGGTTTGCATCTCTTACAACTATTTCTCTTACAACAATCTTGGAGATAAACTTGGTTGCAGTGTGGCAGTCACCACATACTCGAAGGTTCTTAACAACTCTAATAGTTGTTCCAGGGGATGTGTTTAACAACCCAAAGGCGATTGCCAACTTCTCACTATGGTGGCAGAGTAGCAATTCCTTTTCCTCGTCCTCAACATCATTTAATACAGGTCTTGTATCCATGATATACCCTGCTGCTTTCATCTCCCAAGACAATTCCTCCAACTTTGCATAGATCTCTTGTATTTGTGGGTGTGATTTGTCTCCTACACTAAAAACGTGTATTGTTTTATGGACTTCAATCCAACTACATCCAGGTGTCTTCTTATTTCCTTTATCTTTCATCAATCTTCTTACCTTTTGAACATCACCCCACCTACCCACTTCTGCATAAATGTTTGATAGGAGAACATAAGGTGCAGCATTTTTCAGATCCAATTCCAAAAGAAGTATTGCCACAAATTCTCCTAAACCTAAATTCATATGTGATCTACAAGCACCAAGCAAACACATCCAGACAACCGGATCAGGTTTTATTGGCATTTTAATGGTGAAATTTAGTGCTTCCTCAAGATAGTCAGCACGACCAAGAAGGTCAATCATGCACACATAATGATCCATTCTAGGTAAAATGCAATAAGAGTACCTCATATGATTGAAGTACCTACAACCCTCATCTACCAGGCCTGCATGGCTGCATGCAAATAATATACCAACAAAGCTTACATGGTCAAGCTTGACTCCAGAGTGCCTCATTAGTTCAAAAAGATTAAGAGCATCCTCACTATAGCCATGCATTGCATATCCTGCAATCATTGCATTCCATGAAGCCACATCTGGATGGTGTATGTTATCAAACAAATCACGTGCCTTCTGTATGCTGCCACATTTTGCATACATGTCTATCAGAGCATTCACAACTACAACATCTGATAAAAGCATACTCTCAATAATCTTTTGATGGATTTCCATACCCCGTTCCAGAGCTCCGAGTTTGGCAAAAGCTGGGAGGATGCTTGCAAAGGTCGATGAGTCTGGTTTTACACCAGCCAATTCAATTTTCTTAAAAATCTCCACTGCTTTTTCAACAAGTCCATTTTGGGCATATCCAGCAACAATTGCTGTCCACGAGATCACATCCTGCTGGGGCATTTTGTTGAACAATTGGCAGGCCTTCTGTATGCTTCCACATTTTGCATACATGTCTATCAAGGCGGTCGTAACTACATCATCTGACACCAATCCACTTTTGAAAACTTTTTGATGGATTTCCATTCCTTTTTCTAGAGCTCCAAGTCTCGCACAAGCTGGGAGGATGCTGGAAAAGGTTGACAAGTCCAGCTTTATGCCTGTTATTTGCATTCGCTTAAAAATCTCTAAGGCTTTCTCAACGAGCCCATTTTGTACATATCCGAAAACCATCGTATTCCACGAGACCACATTCCGCTGAGACATCCCAATAAACAATTTGTATGCCTTCTGTATCTTTCCACACTTTGCGTACATGTCTATCAGGGAATTCAAAACAGTAACATCTGAAAAGAAACCGATTTCAGTTATTTTCTGATGGATTTCCATACCCTGTTCCAAAGCTCCAAGTTTGGCACACGATGGAAGAACACTGGCAAAGGTTGACGAGTCTGGCTTGACACCCACCAATTGCATTTGCTTAAGAATTTGCCAAGCTATTTCAGCAAGCCCGCTTTTTGCATAACCTGCAATCATAGCATTCCACGAGGCTGCATTTCGTTGACGCATTTTCTCAAACAAATTGCGTGCCTTCCGCAGGCTTCCACATTTTGCATACATGTCTATCAGCGCAGTCACTACTACAACATCCAACAAGAATCCATTTTCAATTATGGCCTGATGGATCTCCATACCATGTTTCAAATCTCCCATTTTTGCGCATGCTGGGAGCATGCTGGTGAAGGTTGCTGAGTTCGGTTTCACACCTTCCAATTGCATTTCCTTATATATCTCCAAGGCTTTCCCAACAAGCCCATTTTGGGCATATCCAGCAATGATTGCAGTCCATGACACCACATCCTGTCCAGGCATCTCTTTAAAAATCCTTAAAGCCTCATCAAGAATACCATTATGGGAATATCCAGTAATCATGGTAGTCCACGAGATCACGTTTGCATTATTCATTTTGTCAAACAGTTCGCGTGAATTCTGTATGCTTCCGCATTTTGCATACATATCTATCAGGGTATTCATCACAATAACGTTCGACTGAAGCCCATATCTGATGATTTTTCCATGGATCTCCAGACCATGTTTTAGAGATAACAGGCTGGCACATACAGGAATAATGGCGGAGAAGGTGAACTGATCTGGTTGGACAGCTGTTGGTTGCATTTGATGAAACAGTTTCAACGCCTGTTGAGAGAAGCCATGCCTTCTGTTAGCTGCAATTATCATATTCCATGAGAAGACGTCTGGTGAAGTCATCTTCTCAAAAACTTGGCAAGCATCCACCAAACTTCCGCATTTGTCATACATGTTGATAACTGCATTTTGTAAAAATGTGTTTGTGGAGAATGCAATACCCCTTCCATTGATGTGAGAGTGGATTTGCTTACCCTCTGCAAGGGCTTTCTTAGTAACGCAGGAGTTCAACAGATGAAGATATGTAGAAGATTCTACGGCAGTGTTGTGGGTTGTAAGCAGAATGTCTAGTGCTTCTTTCAAGAAACCCTCTCTACAGAGTATTCTGATTTGGGGATTGAAATTGACAATGGATGACATTTTATCATTGATTTTTGGCAGATTTATTCCGTCTGATTATGATTTCTAAACGCAGCACTATGTCTATTTCTTTCTTTTACAGTTTTTATGTTCATATAAATCAATGTCAGCATGGCAAAGCCAATTCCGGCCAGCTAAACACAAGAAAAATCCTGTCGACCTTGCCTGTCAAGCATTATTTTTAGCGACGGTTCCATTTAAAGGCGCCCTTCAAATATTAATACATATTTTAATATAGATAAAATTATATATAAATTAAATATATATCATCATAATCTTATATAATTTTAATGATATGTTTAAATGTCTTTTTAAATTTTTGATTGGTATTTTACAACAAACATATCTAATTATAATCATATGACCATTAAATTTAGGTGTTAGGACCAACAAATATTAATGAATATAGTTGTAGTGTTTCATGAAAATTTCAATCATTTTTATTAATTGTGTATTCAAATTTAAAGATTTAATAAAATTAATAAAAGCATCTAAAGGTGATTTCAAATGATCAGTAAACACATATAAATAGTCATATTGGCCAAACACTTTACTTCTTTTTTTTAATGTCACTTCCCACAATGCTTGGCTAATAGAACTATTTATATATGTGCATATTGACCATTTGATAGCACCTTTAGGTGATTTTGCTAGTTTAATTTAGGTGGACCAAATGCATTCAAATATTAAGAGAAAATGTATTTTTTAGAGGACATATAAGAATCAAAAGATGAAACATGAGGCAAAATCAAGGAGTTGAGAGAATATTTCATCTCAACAAACATTTAAGTGCAATTTTATAGAGAAATAAGTGTTTGGGAAGAAAGAGGATGTTTCAAAGAAAATTATTAAAGGAATCTTAGATCTAAAATGTGTTTAAACTTGTTTATGCTAGTAATAAATCAAAAATGACACTTGACATATGGCAAGGATGAATTCGATATAATTATTTAGATTACTTTAATAGATGAGAACACAAGCTAACAATAATACAAATGCATAGTAGATTTGTGATATGCATATTCTTATATGATCATTTCTTTATCATAAACCATAAGATTGTAAGTTTTTGAGAATACATCAAATTGTGTTTGAGTTTATGATTAATATATCATATCTCGTCCAACATTCAAAACTAATTCAAAACATCTCAAAAGAGTATCTACTAAACAAAAACATCTAGTGGCAAGATTGTTGGATCAAAGAATTAGAATACACACACTATTTATGACCATAGAAAAGTAGACTTTGTTTGGATAAACATGATGCATATAATTTTCACTTTTTTGTGGGTGATACATACTATCTTAAGAAGCTTGATATTATTAGGTGTGCAAAATAAATTTAATAACATGAAATACTTATTGGTAAATTTTGTAGTATACAACACTTATAACCAAAGGGGTATATTTAGAGCACAACATACAGATTAACACAATGGAAGAGTCCTCATTTAATTATTGTCTAGCTTGTCAAAGAGAATATTGAGAGTATTTAGAACAAATCTCTAGATATTTAGAATGAATCTCTAGATATTTAGAATGAATCTCCTAAACAAAGGTGGGCATGGGTGACATATTGATGCTAACGATAATCCACGGTTGGAGTTTGACTCATAATCTTACAAATTTGGTGATAGAAACGAGGAACCTCTCTTTTACCTTGTGAGAATGTCAACACTCTTTCCTTCTAATATGTACCTTTCTACATGTTTTCATTTCCAAATTTCAATGTCATGGAAACCCCTACAATTTTATGTTAAAATTTATTTTCTAAAGAAAAACACTTAGTTGAAATAGATTTTTCTAAATGTTAAAAGTTATTTTCTAAAGAAAAACACTTAGTTGAAATAGAGTTTTAATTGAAATTATCTAGTGCTACTTTCATATTTGTATTACCCAGTCATATATTGGAATAATTGACCTATTTATATATATCATTCTATTTTTATTTAACTAGAGGGGAATTATTATGGCAACATTGTAAGTTGGTAATTACAAGAGGTTCTTCAATAGCTCTAGATAATCTTTTCTACTCCAACCTGAGTATTTAAACATAATTTTCTTAACATTTTATGCTATGACTTGTAGTTATATTTAAAATAATTCATTTTGATAGTGAAATAGATCATGAAACAAATATAAATAGAAAACATCCACAAAAAGGTTCTAAATAAAAGTAATTCAAAATTTCAAAATAATAATCTAACCTATAAATAGAATAGGGTAGTATATATCATAACTCACTACAAAGTTTAGTGACAATGAAAAGGGCAACCCTTCCCAAAGCCCAAAAATAGGATATGGACTTTATATTTAAAAATAATAATATGTTATAAGTTACAATCCAACACTTGATCTTGAAATCAAATATGATTTGATGAATTTGTATATATTTACAAGTTATCATTAAAACATTTTCTTTTAGGCAAAAGTGGCAAGCCACTATAATATATTATAAATATATAGAATGATAATACAAAAACCTAGTTCGATAGAGCATACCGACATGAAAGAACTAGGAAGAAAACCTCTGGTGTAGCTCTTTTAGTTACAAAATTCGAACAAAATTGTCCCGAACATGGGATCCCATTATCAAATTTTTACAGATATTTAACTATCCAAAATACAACCCATCAAGATTTTTCCATATTACAATATATAACGCATGTCAATTTCTAAATAAACCCATATTTTAGCAAAATCCTGATAAAGCAAAATCACAACCCCAAAAAAGAACAGTTAAGCACTGAAATGAAAATGAAAATTATTCTTCCATGCAGTTGCCACCCTGCATCGAGTTTTCATCTTGGCCCTCTCAACTCTCCTAAAAACATAAATCATTTGCGAAGAGATCAAACCCTAGTCTTGGCTCTTCAGTTGTCTGTTCCTCTTGCAGAAGATGGGTCCTAGCTTTAAAAAATTTGATCCCACCAACAACAGGGATGTCTTCATCTTGACCTGACACTAGTTTGACTTTAACTGCATTTGACACAGGTGAAATATCACCACCTTTCGGCTCAACAGGGATAGAGTTTAAAGGAAGGTGTGAATTATGCTCATGCAAGAATGAGATAGCATAATATTTTTCTTTGTTTTGAAAGGTTGTGGCTGGACACAAGATCTTGCAATTCTTTCTTAACACTTTCAACAAAACACTATCACTTATGTATTGCAAAGCTAGTCTAACTACCTCAAATATTTCTTCAAAGCCCTACTTATTTTTAATATACTCCCTACATAACCATTTCCAGAGAAAAAATTGTACCCTTGCACTACTTGAAGCAACACATGATTATCAAGTAATTTAGGCTTGACAAATTTAGACACAATTAATTCAAGCTTAGTTAGGGATTGACAAAGGTCCAAAACATTTGATAGAAACATCAAGAGTACCTGAGAGGGAAAACTAATTCGCTTGGCTCGAGAGTATGTAGTTTCCACTCCCATAATCTACCACACAGAATCCTCTACCCTAGGGTAGGAGACATGAAAAATCAGTGACAAATTTTCATGCAAAAGATGCTCCTCAAATGGTCGTTCCCAAGATTGGACTGGACAAAAAACCTTAAGATTCCACGGATGAGACATCATCTTAACAATTCCTCGCACACAGATACCCAAATCTTAATTCACTAGAGACCACCGAGGGCAATGACAATGCTTTTCGGAGAAGATAACTAATTCAAGTTGCTATTTAAAGCCAAATAGAGGATATTAAATGCATCCATAACAAAATAGGGGCCAAATATACGACTAGATATCCGCCTCATTTCAACTTGTGTGAGATCAAGCATTCTGCAAGTATAATAAATTTTCAATCCACTTGAAGGGATATGGGAACTTGCAAAAAACCTTGCAATGGGAAATCTAGGAACAACAAACAAGTGTCCAACATGAAGGGGCTTGTGGCAATTGAGTATCCCGTCCTTCATCCTATGAAACTAAACTTGAGTCAATGAAAGTAGGTGATGTAATGCACGATACTAAATTAAGATGAATGAAATCATTACTTGATAACCTTGCCACCCAAAATAGCAAATGCGCCTCTGAGAGGGTAATCATTAAATGTTAATACTTGGCCTCCATATGGTTTGAGACTTGAAGTAGGAAGATGGAATGCCAAGTTGGAGTGTGTGAGGCACAAATACCAACAACACTGGCAATCATAATATGAATTTTTCTGCCAACCAGGCAAAGTGATATTACCCATATGATTGAAAGGCACAAATGGAGACGACAAGAATGGAACTTTTGGAATACTAAACGATTTAAGAAGTTATCCCTTCGTGAAGATCTCTTGCTTCTTGTTGAATAATTTCCACTAGTTGTGGAAAGTCTAATAATGAAGAGAGGTCGTGGACCATATTCAACTCCTGTTTGTTACTCCCCAAATTGGCTAAATAATTTGCTAAATTATTTCCTTCTCTATACGTGTGTGTGATATGATAGTTTTGAAATTTATCAAGCAAGGCCTAGGTTGGTTGTAAGATATAACAAATATTCTAATTTTGAATTTTCTTTTCCTTGCAAGCATTGACTATCAATAGATAATCCCCTTCAATGTGTATGTTTTTGACACCCAGTTTCAAAGCCATTTCCAACCCTAACAACAAAGCTTTGGATTTAGCTAAATTATTGGAGCCTCTAAGGAGATATTTTGAGCTTAATTCTAATACCGTACCCTTTGAATCACGCAAACAAATACCCACACCTGATTCTCCTAGGTTCCCCTTTGAGGAACCATCAAAATTCAACTTCGTGAAGCCAACATGTGGGGCTTTCCGCTTGAAATTTTTCCTATTGCACTTCTCTGCCTTTGGTTGTAATAGACTACCTAGGAAATGCAATTTTAAACACTTCCAATTCTTTTTTATAAAATTTTCCAATTAGTGAATGATGAACCAATGTATTTGTGCACTTGAACACTTGCATTTACTACCTCAGAGACTGCTTTCTCAATTTTTGCGTTTACAATATCAATTGAGGAGTTTACTTTCCTGAAGATGCACAAATTTCTCTCCCACCATAGATTCCAAATGACTAGAGTGGGTACCACTCTCCATATATAGGCAAAGAAATATGACTTGTAAAGAACTAGCCAACTTTGGAACAAGTCCCATAGATTATTTGGAAGAGGGGTGCTGAAATTAAGCTTATTAAGAACAAAATCCCAAGTTTGTTGAGCAAGCTTACATCTCAGAAAAAAGGTGATCTACCTCCTCGATCCCCTCATTACACAATGGTCACATGAATGGGTCCATGATTCTTAGTTTAACTAGCCGATCACTGGTTAGTTTTTGCTTCCTCAATGCCAACCATGCAAAACTATTTTCCTTGGGTAGGATTTTACTATCCCCAAAAAAGGAATAGGCCCTTTGGGATAATAATTGTCCTAAATTCTGATTTAAGACCTTGCCACCTTATTTGATCGTGTAATTTCCATCCCTTGAGGGTGCCCAAAACAATCTATCTGGTTTTGAGGAGAGATAAACTATTCTGTCATTCAGTACTTGCTATAGCAAATTACATTATTGAGGAGACAAAGAAGGAATTGTTATCCTTTTCCAGTTTACTTTACCTGAAATAGACTCAGTTGACTAAACATAATCCAGTAAAAATTCCCCCAAGCTACTTTTAAAACTTCCATTACCTGAAGAAGGTCAAGATTATTTTGTAATGGGGGTACCCATTCCAAGAATCTACCCAAAATCTGACTCTTTGACCATTATTTACCTCCCATGAAATATAAGTTGCAATTAGCCTCTTGCATGAGATCAAAAAATTCCATATTGCTGATCCTTATGGGGGATTAGCCACAGTAAAAATTCTTGTAGGGTCCAAGGTATCCAAATATTTACCTTGCATTATTCTACACCATTTGGCTTGTGGATTAACATACATTTTCCAAGCCAGCTTTGCACCAAAAGCTTTGTTCCTTTTTTGAAGATTTAGAATACCTACTCCACCTTAAAGTTTGTCACATGACATGGTCTCAAGGGATATTAATGGCACCTTCTTCTGCTCATCAATATTTACTTTCCAAATAAAACTTCTAATTATTTTTTCAATTTCTAAAATGACAAATTTTGGAGCCTTTAAAACTACAAGGAAGTAGTTAGGGATTGCGGAGAGGACTACCTTAACCAGTAGAATTCTCTCTACAACAAATAACCATCTAGCCTTCCATACCAATATCCTTGACTTAATTCTTTCTATCGCTTTCACCCAGTATGTTGCCTTGTTTGGACCTAAAAAGAAAGGAATCCCTAAGTATGAACAAGGTACGAACGCTTTTTGGAAGCCAAGAGTTTCAACTATCTTCTTTTTGATAGCCTCACTTGTGTTGAGGATATAGATTTTAGATTTTGCAACATTTATTTTTTGACCTAACGCTAAAGAGTATTTGTTTAGAACTTCTTTTATTTGATTTGCTTCTGCTAGTGTTCCTTTGCCAAATAAATTTGTATCATTCGCAAATAGTGAATGCGTAACCACTAACTCTGTGTTTTCAATTTGGATCCCTTTCCATAATCCTTGTGAATGTTTTTTGATGATGAATCTGCTAAGTGCCTCCACCATGATTATAAATAAGAATGATGAAAGCGGATCCCCTTGCCGCACACCTTGTGATGCACTAAAAAAGCCTATAGTAGATCCATTAAATATGATTGAAAACTTAGCCCCTGATAGCTATGCAATAATCCATCTGCACCATCTCACACAAAAACCAAAATTTATCAACACTTTGCTCAAAAAATTCCAATTGACCTTGTCATAGGCCTTCATCATATCTAATTTGATGATGTAGAAGGGATTTTGTTGGTTGAAATTGAATGCAATGTCTCATGAGCTACAATGGCCCCTTCATATGTCTCTCTTCCTAGAATGAAACCCACCTTCTCTTGAGAAATAATCCTTGGAATGATAGGTTGCAGCCCTAAATAAGTTGGCTTAGAGAAAATTTTGTAAATTGTGTTGCATAGAGATATTGGTCTATATTCCACAAATGATTTTGTATCTTTGACTTTGGGAATGATAACTATTATTTTTACATTGAATTGCTTAAGTAATGACCTTGTTCTTCTTGATTCTTCAATTACCCATAAAATATCAAAGCACAAAATGTCCCAACATTTTTGAAAGAATAAAGCTGTAAATTTGTCTGGACCAAGAGCTTTATCTAGAGGCAAAGAGAAAATAACTGATTTGAGTTCCTCCAATGTGAATGGCCTCAAAAGATCTTCATTATCATTTGCAAATACTAATGTCAAGATTGAACCCAATAATTCCTCCTCATCCTTATCATTTTGAGCATTTTTATTTTGTGGTGCAGATAAGAGATTAGAGAAAAATCTGACACATTCTCTTTTTATATCCTCTGCCTAAGTAAGCCTATTACCTATTGGGATCTCCTAAACTGATTGGATGGCCTTCACAACCCTTTTAATCTAGGTCAAAGCATGATAAAATTTAGTGTTTCAGTCACCCTCCCTCAGCCATAATTCCCTTGATTTTTGTCTCTAGTATACTTCCTCTCTTGCACATTGTTCTTCACATTCCTCTTGCAGCCTCTTTTGTTTTTCATATAATTTCTCATCCATACCTTGCCAATTAATTTATTCATGCACAATTTCCAATTCTTTTCGCACTAACACTTTTTGGTGGATTTTTAAAAAAAAAACTTCCTTATTCCATTTTATGAGTTGTTGTTTGATATGCCATAATTTTCTACACAACTGAAACATCATTGTCCCTTGCTCATAAGGGGTTGTAATCCACCATTGATGAATCAACTCCACAAAGTTTGGGTGTCTTAGCCACATAATTTCAAATTTGAAGGACGATTTGAAAGTAGGGGAAGAGGCATTTGATACACTAAGATAAATTGCGTAATGATCTGAATCTAGATAAGGCAAGATCTCAAAGACAAACTAAGGATGTAGACTGAACCAATTTGAAGAAACCATATATCTATCCAATCTGATCGCTATTTGATGGAAGTCTTTTCTTCTATTTGTACATGTATAATTTCCCTTTACTGGAATGATATCTCTCAGTGCATTAGTATTTATAAATGTGTTAAAATCTGCTATTACTTTAGGTGGAGGGCTAATGCTCCCAATCTTTTCTTGCAATGATGTAATAGCATTGAAATCTCCAAATAGAATTATTTTCTCATTTCCCAATTGAGTTATTACTTGAGTGAGATGCTCTAAAATATTCTTCTTATCCAATGTGGAGGATGGGCCATAAATGTTGAAGAGCCAAAATTTAAGATGAAATTTAACTACTTCCAACAATCGCCAATTGTTCTCACATTTGGAAGATACCACAGATGTTAACTTTGGATTCCAAAGGGCTACCAAACCCCCAAAAGCCCCTTGAGTAGGGGAGTGCATCGAATTCCATAATTTCCATTTTTGAATTGAATATTTATACATTTCCTCTAAAGATTTTATTTCTTGAAGGATCACTATATCAGCTCCACATCCATCAATTTGATGTTTGATGCGAGCACGCTTGTTAGGGGCATTTATGCCCTTGACATTCCAAGATAAAGTCTTCACTGTCTCCGAGGAGAGCAACATGCTCTCCTTAGATGCTTGTTTGATAGGTTGATAATGGAATCATGGAGGGTTGATTGCCACCCTACCTCTATTTCTTCTAGGAGTTTTGTGAACTTTGATTTGCAGCCTCTCTTACCCAGAGACTTTTTTGGAACTACACTAAGAGGGGTCTGAGATATAGATAAAGGTTGTAAATAATCAAATTCAGAAGGGTTCTTGAAAATTTTAGCTCCTTCTTTGATCCCTTCCAATTCTTCATCAGCTAAAGCTCCATTCAGAGATTGATGAGAATTTGGTGAGATGCTCTGATCATTCTGAGTGGATGCCTTAATGCACTTCATTTCATATTCATTAGATTTATCCCATTCCCAGGGGCAACCTTCCTCGAGCACTTCATCTGCTAATTATTCTACTATTTCTGATCCCATCGATATCAGGAGTTTTTCTGCTAACAATTATAGCTCTACCTTTTCAACTCTCTCAAGTTGAGATATAGCAAAATAAGAATTCCAGTCTACATCAAATGGAGAAGCATTTGCTGGGACTAAATTTTTATCTTGATTTTCCAAATGGCCATCCAAAACAAGTGACTTTGCATTAGGGAACATTAGTTTCCTGATAGCTTCATCCAATTGGTATTCATTGATCTATAGACATGGGGAGTGTAGATTCAAAGCATGGGAGGTGTTTCTCTTCCACACCCAGTCATGAAGTAAGGAGAGATCCATGGTCAAAGAAAATTTCTTTATGTATTGATATTGCCTTCCACCCTTTATTCCTTGTCATGTGGAGCTAGGAATTATTTTAACTTGATTACCTTGAGCAACCTTGTGATCATTATGACCTTGAGAAACCTCTTGCAGTGGTGGTTTCACTAATGAATCTGGCGAAGATAGGTTACCCTGTTCTCGATTATGCCTAACCAGGAAATGATGTAGGGTTCCATTTTGGTTCACACATTCTTTGACTGAGTGACCAATCATATGACACTTAACACAAGAATTCTGAGAGGTTTCTCATATAATCTCTTAAAGCCACTTACCAAACTTGGATGTCAGCTCAATGTGACTTGGCTTGGTTTTGGTTGCATCAGTCAAAAATAACATCCTAATTGGTTTTGATGGGTTGTTAAAGAAGAGAAAATCATGCTTTAAGAAGATTCCTATTTGGTTAGACATGATCTCTAATAGGCCCAACTCCCTATATTCCAAGGGAAGTGCATGCAGTTGTAACCAAAAATGAACAAATTTTTCTAGGTTGAAATTTGGTGTCCAGTTTTGCATATATAAGCCTGACCCTTGATATGACCATAACTTAAATCTGACTTACCTTTTCCCTGATCTATATAAAAAACTTTAACAACCTATTCCCATTCATAAAAAAAAAAAATTCTTTACAAAATCTAGATCCAATGTAAGGTTCAAGAACTTACAAATAAGTGCTTTCTCTCTGAGATCTTCAACTTGTGGGTGCATCATATGCTCTAGAAATTTTTCCTTGATTATTCCTTGATTAATGGGAGGGAGAGGAACATCCTCCTTTGATGAACCATCCCCTTCATTGCTAGATTTGGCTGCCTGTTGTGTTTCCTTTCTTCTCCATTCTTTCGTTTGCTTGGTGTTTCATTGTTTTGATGAACGCCTCGAGTTCTTCCTCCTACCTCTTTTCCTTTGAGAACCATTTGTACTTGACTTTCCTTTCTTCTTTTTATTTTTATGGCATTGGTCTTGAATGAACATTGGTTTGGGAGTTTCTCCATTCTACTGATCGGGCTTCGCCCCTTGAGGACCATTTTCTGCAATAGGATTTTTTTCCCTCTCCTTGAATCAATGACATTTGATCCATTATCTTCCTTAGGGTTTTCACTTCCTTTCCTCAAAAATGAGGCTTTATTTCCTGCAATAGGGTTTTCAATCCCTCTCCCTAAAGCAGGGTCTTTCGATAAGCCATCCGCGTTTGGAAACTTTGGATTGAAGAGACCTCCTGGTTTCTAAGAAGCGACATTTAAAGTTGGATTTTTTTTCCATTGTGTTGCTTCAAATCCTTTTCACAATCTTCCTAACAATGCTCTAGATGACTCTTTACTTCATTCAGTAAAACCCTATCTTCATATATATCAAAGATCGGTTGCTTAGATCTATCTAAATGTCTTTGCTACCTAAAAGGCCTCCAGTTGGGTCTTGCAAATCTGTATCTAATCAGCTGATTCTTTTTTCTCATGTTATATTGTCCTCTTCCTCTGAGGGGCCTAGATGTTGATTAGGCTAGCTATCCTGCTGTCAAGTCTGGTGAGGCCTCCAACCATCCTTATTATCATGGTGGGCATCAACTGACTAATTCCCATTCGGCTGATGTTTTGACCCGGCATGATGTTGCCCTTGATTACTTGAATTTCGGTGATGATGACCTAGCATGTTGCCATTGTTTCAATTCTGACGATGACCTAGAAACCTATCATTTTTTGTGTACTGACTATTGGTCGATCATTGTCATGGTGATTGTTGCAAAGCCATATATTTGAAAATATTGATATTCAAAGGTTATTTTTTTAACTTAGAGAAGTTTTGGCTCTTCTAACATCCACCATCATTAAATTTCTATAGTGAGCTAATACCATATTACACTTTCTTAAATGAGAATTTCACAAGATGTGAAATTCCTCTAAAAGATTATATAATAACCTATTAAAATTTCTACAGTGAGCTAATACCATAGTATCATGAGAAATCAACATGATAAAATTATATTGTCACATTTGTTATCCTCTATACTAATAACTATAATAATAAGCCTACAAAAAATCAAGATTAATGACTAATGCTAACCATAAAAATGATAATGAAGATATAGATGTAACATGAATATCCTTACCCCATTCCATGCTAGATATAAAAAATAACTATAATGAGAACATGGTATGTGACCAATAACATCATTACAGTCTTTTGAAGTTCACTTGTGTGAATTTAAAATCTAAGGTTGAAATGGATGAATTCTAACTCGTATCAATATGATTATGTCTAGAGATCTTGTCCCCAAACTCTTAAGTAGCCAAGGTAGCTTTGAAAATAAATCTCCCCTAAAATATTAGAAAAAAAAAGTTCAAAAACTATAAATCTTTTTATCAAAACCATTTTTTCAATCAAAGCTTCATAAACATTTTAGGATCAAAAGATGGGCTAATCTAATTAAAAATAAAATGAAAAAAAGAGAATTCTCTTAAATCATTTACAATGTTTCCCCCTAAACTTATTATGATAATGAAAAGGTCAAGATATGATTTTCATTAAGTTATAAGCATCAAAATGATAACTTCATTATGATATTTTCCATCATTGCATATGTTACCAACTCCAATGATAAATCATCAACAAATTTCTTAAATTTGTTTTGAAGAAATTGTGATACATAGGAACTCAAATATAACATTGAAGAGTTCCATTTGCAAATATGACTTAAAAATTCATTAGATAAGGATAAATAACAAATCCATGTTTCAAATTTGATACTCATATTTCTAAGAATACTACTTCAATGCCTAAAAAAATAACAAAAATTAGAAGCAACAAATTGAGAAAGAAAATAGAGAGAAAACTTACCAAGATAATCTTTGAAACATGAAATTCTTGTTAGGGCTATTAGAAGGGGTTAATAAGCTCTTAGTGCCTATGCATTAGATTTAAGAAAAAATGAATTATATTCTATTAATCATGGCAACAAATTCACGCTTCTATACCTACAACTCTTATCAACCTTTGACACCAATGCCAAATTTTCAAGGATGAACTAAAACTTCCATAATACCTCATGCACTAGTAAAATTCTTTACTAGTGAGCTTATAACCCTATTATAATTAGATGATTACAATTTAGATTCCGTCTACTTCTCCCCTTAGGCTACACTTTGATTTGTAGCAAAAAATAAAAACAAATCCATAGAATATATTCAATAATTTAAAATACTTCATAAAAAATTCAAAAGATGGGCCATTCATGGCATAGTGTGATGGTTAAATCATAGCATCATTATTCAAGCTGCCAAGGTTAAAACATATATTAGGTCATTATGATCACAAGTATTGTGACCTCGTTAATATAATGTGTTCACAAGCTTGAACCTTCACATTGAATCTATTAGTGTTCATGTCGATGTCTTCATGATCCAAACCCTTATTAGTTTTGTGTGCTTGCAGGATTTTTTCCCTACTAGACTATTGATCTCACAACTTTGGAATATTCATATTAATAAAATGAATTCATGTTTTGGATGAGGTCCCCATTTGTAGCCTCACCTAGCTCGAGCTAGACAAAAATTCATGTATTATCACTAAAAAAAAATGATATTTGTAATGCAAAACAAAGTAAAGAATTTGGCTATACTAAGATGATCAATAATACCAATTCTAAGAGACAAAAGAACACCTTTTCTAGAACATAAGGAAATATTATAAAACAACACTTTCAATGTCTCTACATCCAGTTTATTTTCTAAGGTCAAGGGCTCAAATCTTGAAGCCTTGAAAAGCAAAGAATTTAAGAAACTTGTAATCACATACCTATGTATTGGTAAACTTCATGGATAAAGAGGAGATTATAGGTGTCAAGGAGTGAGATAATGATGGATTGATTAATGGGAAAGACCAAAAAAATCATTGTAGGAAAAGAGTTGGCACAAGCACACTACATGGTTAGTATTGAATACAACAAATGCCACACAAGAATTATCACCAATAATGTAAGGATTGGTTAGTCTGGTCATGTAAGATAGGAAAGGTGAGAACTTATCACAATGGGGTTGGTGCACCCCATATTTGTTTCAACCTATTGTTCCATCACTGCTTACCTCTTATGGTTTCCACCATGAAA
Source organism: Sequoiadendron giganteum (assembly GCA_007115665.2). NCBI lineage: Eukaryota > Viridiplantae > Streptophyta > Pinopsida > Cupressales > Cupressaceae > Sequoiadendron > Sequoiadendron giganteum. Next base: position 421,577,128 of record CM021103.1, on the reverse strand, counting down.
GCCATTGTTCCAATTATTGATTCTAGAACAAGTGCATATGCTCTCACAATTGTCACCATTATTATTATGAGTATGGTTCTAGTAGAATAAATTAATAACAATGATTTATTATGATATGATTTAATCCCACCACTTTGATATTATTAGAAATGTGTAAAGTGAAGATGCATTCACAAGAGTAGATGTTGGACATACTTTTCACTTTAGATTTTAATATTTTTTTGAATTTTTAAATAATTTATGGAATGATGCAATTTTTGTAAAGTGCCTTCAATGTCTCATAACATAAAACACACATATTTATGAAATTAAATATGTAATGCTCCACATGCACATAAAATTGCTACCAACAAGGGTACTTAAAAATAGAAAATGAAAAATTATCATCCCTCCCATTAACTATTTAAGAATATAGTATGAGTTCTTTGCAAGTTGTCAGAGCGACGAAGTGTTGCTGGATTATAGAGAGGATTGCTATATTGATGTACTTCCTTGAAGATTAATACAAACATTGGATATCATAGCTTGTAGGTAAAACTTAAGAGAAAACATGGAACAACTCTAGATAAAAATGGCACAAGGTGGTAGGGAAGAGCGAAAAAAGAATAAGGTCTGGAAAAGAAGCGATGGGGAGACATGGTAAAAGAAAGCCAAACTAGAGAAGGTGAATTAGGAGGAAGTAGAGCAGGAGAAAATTCCCACACCCCACAATGGATTTTTATGAATAGAAAGTGGGTGGACAGATGCCACCCAATCTATCACAAGACGAAGGCTAACACTATGAAAATCCAAAACCAAGTTGGGTGGCAGGAGAGAGGCACCCGATCTAGGGCTGAACCCAAACAAATGGAATAGGAGAAAGAAGGAAGGAGAATGTGAGGTAATGGGCGTGGGTGGTTTTGGGAAAAAAGGAGCCCTAGAAAAGTGACAAGAATGGGAGTCTGAAGCGAACTAGTAACCCTTGGAGAGGAAAGGGCAACAAAAACCCTAATTTTGCAAGCAAGGGAGAATCAAAACCATGGGGAAACAAAGACCCAAGAGGAATGGGATGGAAACAAGCAGGATGGAGGATAAACTCAAAAAATTTAAATCCAGATAGAAGAGGAAGAGGAAGGAAGAAACTCCAACGAAAAAGGAATGGAAAAGATACGAAAGGAAACATGAGATTGTGGGGGAGTTAGTTATTCACAATGCCATCATATGTGATAGAAGCAAGGGTCATTAGGCTAAAAGATAGAGCTCTATTCAAAAAATGGTGTGGTCTAGGATTCCTTAAGGAGGAGATCATGGATTGGTGGAAAAACAACTTCAAAGAACGGGTAAGAATCCACAAATTATCTAACTCCTTTTTTCTCATAGAATGTATAGATATGTATTTGAAGTAGGAAATTGTATATGGAAATCCCCTATTTTTAAAAGGATATAGCTTTCATTGTTTAAAATGGGAATCAAACTTTGATCCATGGAACTACTCCATTAAAAATATCCCCACATGGATCAAATTGGTGGACCTCCCATCAGAGTACTAGAATGTGGAAGCTTTGGTGAAAATAGGGGATGCATTAGGGGTATGCTTAGGGGTAGATAAAGATTTTATAAATGAAAAAAAAGAAGCAGAAGCAGAAGCCAACATACTAGTGGAAATAGCAAAAGGAATGGGAATTTCTAAAAACTTGGAGATCTTGATGAAGTTTGGAAGCTGGCAGTAGAAAGTGGAAGTATGTGAAGGAGCACACATGGGGAGATGTCTCTTCAGGAAGTCAATTCAAGAAGGTTGTTTTGGAAAGATGACAAAAAACAAGGAAGATAAGTTGGGAAAGGAGAGATGGGAGGAAAGTAAAACCATACTAAACAAGGTTGAAACTTGGAAGGGTCGAATAAAAAGAGATGTCAAGATCTAAAAAGAGGAAATTGGATGGAAAAAGCTTGGGTAGAATTGAGGAATTTCACCCAGTGCCAACAAACTGAAAGGAGGCAGCATCACAAGTGGAGAAAGACTTAAATATTCTACTGGAAGAAAGAAAAGAACTTCAAGAAAACATTAACTTACAGATAAGAGAGTTATCAAGTGAAGCAAATAACTCAAGAATGGAAGTGCAAGAGGAAATAGGAGAAGAATCAAAGAGGCCTCCAGTAACAAAAGATAGAGGTGAAGAGGAGAAAATGGAAAACAAAGGAAACATTAAACAAACTAAGGATGAAGGGAGTGATCAGGATCTAGAATTAGAGGAGGAAGATCATGAGGAGGTTGAGGAAGGAGAATTGATTGAGGAAAGAATGCTTGAGCAGACTCAATCAAAAATTAAAAAAACCAAGAGAAAAGGAAAAAGGGGACCGAGATCGGACAAAGACAAGTTTGAAATTGCTGCCAATGCAACAGGACAAAGAAAACTCAGGTTTGGGAAGGATGTGATCCTTCCCAGAGGTCAATGGAGATCATTACATGGAATGTCAAGGGCATCAATTCCCCTGACAAATGACACATGGTCAAGCACCAAATTGACTAGTCAAAGGCAGACATAATACTAATATAGGAAACCAAATGGAGTAAAGAGGAAGGAAAAAAGGATGACCAATTGGAGGCAATGGAAGAGGAAATTCAAGGAAGTAGAAGGTGCGTCAAGGAGCCTTGGCACCATATGGAACCCATTATCAAGAGGAGGTGAAGTAGCAGTAGAAGAAAGAAATTGGAAGCTAATAAGATTCAAGGGTCTGATGAGAAATGAGAAATTCTTTGTCATCAATGTATATGGACCAATCTCCACTATGGAGAAAAGATAAGTGTGGAGGAGGATTTCAAGTGAGCTGGAAAACCATAAGAATTGGAGAGGCATAATTGTAGTGGATTTTAATGTGAACCTAACAATGAAGAAAAGGAAGGGGGACTGGGAAAAATCACCATCATCCAACATGATTTTTAGGAGTTTGTAGACAACAACCAGTTTTTGGACCTACAAGCCATAAATAGAATATTTATCTAGTAAAATAGGAGGAAGGGCTTCACTAATATAGCTGAAAGGATGTATAGATTTCTGATATAGGGAGATTGGGGGAGTCAACAGGCACTCACGAGGTTCAAATTCTACCCTTCATAGGTTCAAATCACTTCCCAATGTAGTTATTCCTTGGACAAAAGACCCCCCAAAAGGAAGACCATTCAAGTTTGAAAACATGTGGCTAAGCGATGAACAACTTTCAAAACTAATAGATAAATGGTGGAATGAACTCAAGTTTGGAGACAAATTAGAGCTTTATAAATTAAACAAGAAGTTGGGTTTCATCAAAGTAAAAATCAAGGAGTGGAAAAAGATACATTTCAAAAACATCTTTCAGGAGAAGGAAAGAGTGGAACAATAATAAAAGCCCTAAATGAACATATAATTCAAAGTGGGATGGAGGCATATGACTTTGAGAATGAAAAAATCCTAAAAGAAGAGCTAACAAAGATCTTGAAAAGAGAGGAATGTTTTTGGTGCCAAGAATCAAGAGAGACCTAGTTAAAAGAGTGGGATAGGAACACTAAATACTTTCACAAATCAACAATTGCCAACCACAGTAGGAACAAAATAGTAGAAATCGAGAAAGAGAATGGGGAAATGACACAATCCATGGAGGAAGTAAACAAAGAGGCTGTTAGATTATTTGAAGCAATCCTAAAAAAGGAAAGCCTAGAGAACAAAGCAACAAGAGAAAGGTTGTTGAGCACAATTCCAACCATCATAAATGAATAACAAAACAGACAGTTGTTTCAAAAAAATAGTAAGGAAGAGGCCAAAGGAGAAAAATTTTAGATGAATCCAGACAAGGCCTTGGGACCATATGGCTTCCCAGCTAGATTCTTCCAAAAAAATTGGGATACCATAGGTGATGACCTATCAGTGGTGGTAGAGAAATCAAGAAGAAAGATGGTAATGTTGGGGGTAGTAAATCACACATTTTTGGGCTTAATTCCCAAGAAGAAAGATCCACAAATAATGAGGGACTTCAAGACAATAGTTTATGTAGTATAGTGTATAACATGTTCACCAAAATCATAGCCAATATGCTTAAGAGTGTAATAAATGAGGTTATATCAGAGGAAAAAAGTGGATTTTCCCCAGGAAGATCAGTAAGTGAAGGCATAATCATTGCCCATGAAACCATACACACAACCAAGAAGACCAAGGAAGCATGCATGGTGTTGAAGTTAGACATTCTAAAGGCATATGACATGGTGGAAAGACAATTTTTGTTGGAAGTTTTGAGGAGGTTTGGGTTTGATGAAAAATGGATCAATTGGATAAAGAGTTGCATTTCAACTACCAAATTTTTTGTGCTAGTGAATGGAGCAGCACATGGATTCTTCCCATCAACAAGGAGTCTAAGGAAAGGAGATCCCATCTCACTCTTCTTATTAATAATCATGACAGAGGTACTAGAAAGAGGCATACAATCCTTGAGGAGAGAAGGAAAATGGGTTGGAGTTCATGTAGCAAATGGCATGGAACCCAATACACACCAACAACTCGTAGATGATACCATCTTGTTCGGAGCGGAAAGTAGGAAGGAAGCTAGAGTGATCAAGACCTTCCTAGATGACTACTACAAGGCATCTGGGTAGAGCATAAATTGGGGAAAGTTTGAAGTCTTCTTCCTCAATACTCAACTGAATCTACAAAAAGACTTGGAAAAAATCTTGAACTTGAAGGTGGTAACAACTCCTGGGCACTTTTTGGGCATGCCTTTATTTTCAGGGATAAACAAAAAATATGATAAATAAATACAAGAGAAAATTGGGAACTCGAAAAGGGAAGTGGGTATTGATGAGCCTATTTTTTGGTCCAAATTTGGGTAGAATCTATAGTTTATTTGCTGAAGTTGATATGGACTTTGATATTAAATGTTAATATTTCTATATAGTTTCCCTCAAACCATAGACATTGGGTTTAATTCCATTTCTACCAATTTCAATGATATTAGCCTATTATGTGGACTATCTATATTAATTTTGCATGTGGTTAATGAATTTTCTTTAAGGTGGCTATAGATGTGCAATTATTATGTGTACTAACATTTCCATGCAAACATACTTGAGGATACTAAATTGAGGAATGTAGCTGCTAGCTGGTCATGTAGAGGAATTGTTCAAAGGTCAATTGAAGGATGATGGTGGGGATTCCCCATGTTAGCCGCATGTAACCAACTTACATTGATCTTTCACGATGTTGAGTAGTTACGGGTGTTACTACAACGTTGAGTCTATGTTTAGACATGCATGTCTGATCGGATTCCTTGTGCGTGTAACCGCCTTTCCATTATTTTCTCTATTTTTCCTAAAAGGAATCCTCTCAGTTAGTCGGAGTTGATTGTCTTGTTTAGTCGATAGCATAAATAAGGTTTGGATCTTCCTTCTTCAGGAGGTTATCAAGTTGCTGAGTTATTGATGTTGTATCTAATAATATACTAGCATTTCCAGACATGCTACTCTTTTGTATTTGCATTTCCCAATGAATAAGATGAAATTTTGAGTTGAGCATTTGAGTTTACATTAGTTTTAGAGGATAGTCATCCAAGGGAGCCCACTTGGTGAGTAATTTGTCCTTTAGTTTAGTTATATTAGTTATTAGTTTCTATTTAGTACTTAGTTTAGAATCTGGCACTAATTGTTCCTGTAGCCACTAGAACTCCATTCAGTGACTATTCATGCAACCAAAGTAGACATAGTAGTTTTTTGTTTGTTGTTCAGATTTTCATTCCTGTCATGCATGTTCAACTTAGTTTAATTGTTGAGTGATGTTCAACATTTACTTTGTTCCTTTCCATGCAATTTACTTTTAGTATTGAATCTTTCTTAGTTGTAGAATGAAAATGACTACTTTGAAGTTCCTAGTGCACATACTGTGCTGACCCATTTCAAGTTCATGTCCCCAGGTTGACAATTTAAATGCACCTTCATGATGGTTAAAATGGCTATTCAGATTAGATGTCCAATCTCTTAATCACGACTATAAAGGCTTAGTTATTAAAATAATTGTAGGAGGCCGATATTTTTTGCGTCGTTGCCGAGGATGGTGTCAAACTAGGGAGTTCTTTGGATTCATTGATAGTTTCTTTTCCTATTGTAGTATTTTTGGAATTTTCTCTTAGTCTTTAGAAGTTATGATCCACTATTCTTTCACCAATTATTTGTGTGAGTTGGTTGATGCTGAGTGTTACTGCATGCATAGAAGAAGAGGAGATGCTTATGGGAGATTCCTTCATAATAATCCAGAACCATTCTAGCTAGTAGAGCTTCCAAATCTGCCCAGAAATGAAGAAGAAGAAGAGACACACACCTTTCTTGATACATTTCCCGACTTAAAAAATTCTGAAGTTTCCCTTGAAGATCAAAATCCAATTGAAGAACCCTTTACTTTGGAACTTCATCAAGTAGGCATTGCTGATACAAATGGAAACAAGCCTAATAGGTAGAACCAGCCGAATTTTCCTTTTCCCATTGCTCAACAGAATGAAGTAGACAACCTAAAAAATATCCCTGCTTCAATCCTTCCTAAGTTCTATGGACTTGTCACAAAAGATCCTGATACATTCTTATTTGAGTTTGATATACTCTGCAGAAGTTATGACTATACCACTAATACCCATAGGCTTAAGCTATTCCCTACCACTTTGAAAGAAGCTGCATTGAGATGGTTTATGAGCATTGGAAAAGATACTATGGAGACTTGGGAGGACATGAAGGCAAAGTTCCTTTAGAAATATAAAGAGTATTGTAGGGGCAGTGATATGAGAGGAAATGACATTTTCAGAATGCAGCAAAAGGAAAATGAAAGCTTGGAAGATTTCATTTCAAGGTTTCTATTTTGTTTACAAAAATCTCCACACCATACACTAAATGAAGACTCACAAAAACTGCTTTTCTTGAGAAGAATTAATGAAAGCTGCACTGATGCCTTGGACCTGATGGCAGGAGGAGATATCGCTCAAGTTCCTTGGGAGGATATCAAGAAGATATACCAAAACTATTCTAGGGCAGCTTCAAAGAAAGGGAGAGCTTATCAATCCTTTATGGGTAAGTCATCCACCAGTGGAGTTTCAAGGATGGAGATTACTCACTTATTGCAGATTTCAAGTAGGATATCATAAATAATCTAGCTACTTAGCTAGATACATTTCAGGCCAAGAAGACACATGAGGAGGTAGAGGAAATGTTGAAAAAATATTGTCCTCATTGTAGACAAAAGAAGGACTGCAAATGCAAGATGGTAGCTAACATAGACAACAAGAAGATTCCACCCGAGTTCTAACCAATTCAGACCGAGGAAGACCAAGTCTACTTTGTTGCACAAAAAAGGCCATGGGCGCCAAGACAAGGTATGCCACCAGATCCACTATCTTTTGCTGGGCCATATTTTAATTCTTATTCATTTGGTAACCATTGGCAACCCCCATGTCCATCCAACTATGGAGGATATCCACCACAGTCTTGGGGTAACCCTCCAAATGCTTGGCCCAATTATCAAAATTCTTCACCTCAATGGCAACAACCTCAAGATAATTGGCAGCAGTTTCAAGGACCTTGGCAGCCACCTCCAGGAAACTGGAAACAAACATCCCAATGGAGAGGTAGAAAATAATGGCCAAATCAGATAACTAATTACATGCAACCAACATCTCAACCCCAACAACTTGATATCATGCCTCCCCCTGCTAATTCTAGTTCAAATGCACCTAAACCAACATAGTTACCAGCTCAACCCACACCTAACCCAAATAATAAACCACAACAACAGCCTGATTGATCCAAAACAATTTCCTGCATATGTTGTAAGTTTAAGTAACATATGTTTGCATTCAGGAACTACTTTTCCAACTCTTTCCACAACCATCATCACTGAGCTTCTTTTGGAATAAGAAGAACCTCTGGATGTTCCTATTCAGCCTAGTGCACCTAAAAATCCTAGACTGGTTCCAACCAAGTAGACAACACAAGAGGAACCATTCCCTTAGATATTGGAAGTTTCCAAACAAAAGGAAGACAAGGAGGACACCACTTTTGACATTCTAGACCAGCTGAAACATATGTGTCCAGATACCCCTATTCTAGGCCATAAAAGATGTTCCTATATATGGCAAACAAATCAAAGAAGCATGCCTCAAGAAGCCAGGCAGGAAAAAGAAAGACCCAACTACAGTTCATGTAGTGAGATAGTTGGCTGACATCATGCTTGGAAAAGTAACTATCCTCAAGTACAATGATCCATGTAGTCCTATGGTTGAAGTTATTATAAATGGGATACACATAAAGAATTCTTTGATTGAATTGGGTGCAACAATAAATGTGATGACTAAAGACATCCTGTAGCAACTAAAAATTGTAAGTATGAGATCCACTCCTACTATCTTGCAGCTTGTTGATAGTTCCATTGTTAAGCTTTATGGCATAGTAGAGGACTTTATGGTGATTCTAGATTCTTGGGAGTATCTAGCTGACTTCATGATTCTTTCTCCTAAAGCTACATTAGGCGGGTATCCTATCATCCTTGGAAGGCCATGGTTAGCAACAACAAATGCTTATATTGGATTTCGGTCAGGTGACATGACCATTTCTAATGGAAGGAACACCAAAAATCTTATTCTTTATCCTCCTGCTTAGCAATCCCACAGTGAGGATAATCCTATATGGCCACATGTAGGTGAAGAGGTCGAGGATTTTAACTCTATGGTGAAACTTATGATGTTAGGTAGAATCCCTTTCTTGCAGCTTCAAGATGAAGATGAAGTGTTATCTAATATAATTTAGAACCATTGTGAGATAGAGGAGGTGCCACCCTCTCATGCATCTAGTTTTTTTTGATCCCGTGAAGACACTTCTGTTTGCTCTACCTGATCTTCCCGCAACCACTATTTCTACAGACAAAATTTTTGCAACCACTCTTCCTGCAACCACTCTTCCTACAGGAAAACTTATTGCAACATGTATGTTCCACACAATGCTTCCATATGAACTCAAGGTACCATGTATTCATAAAACAACTATGATAGATTTAACTACACAAGTATAGGTGTCTGAGGGAAAATATTTGAATATTAACCAAAGATATTGAATTCCAGTGGATAGAAGATTGTGCCACAACATTTTTTGACTTGAAGGCAGCTTTGACTCATGCTCCTGTACTTAAGGGACCTAATTGGGAAATTCCTTTTCACATCCATACTGATGCATTAGACTATGCTATAGGAGTATTCATAGGATAGAAAGAAGGAGCCATTGAAAATTCCATTTATTTTGTTAGCAAAAACTTACAAGGAGTTGAATTCAATTATATAGTAATAGAAAAAGAAATGTCGATAGTGATCTACACCCTGAAAAAATTCAAGCACTACATAATAGGCTACCAAATCTTTGTGCACACCAATCATGCATCCATTAGATATCTCATGAATAAACCCCTAATCTTAGGAACGTTAGCCAAATGGTTATTGCTGATGTAGGAATTTGACATAACCGTTGTGGACAAAATAGGGAAGGCCAATGTTGTTGCAAATTTTATTTCAAGACTGACCATATCATAAGAAAATTAAGCCATAGACGACTCCTTCCCTCATGAGAATCTATTCTCCATTAGTGTGCACACACCCTGGTATGTTGACATAGCTAATTACCTTGTGACAAGGAGAGTTCCTCCCCACTTCTCTCCAAAAGAGAGAAGAGTGGTCATTGGAAAATATTTTCTTTTTACATGGATTGTTGGATGCTTGTTTTATACTGGACTAGATCATGTTATGAGAAGATGTGTGAGGGAAGATGATACATATGAAATTTTGCATGCATGTCATGATGAACCTTGTGGAGGGCATTTTGCAGCCAAAAGGACAACAATGGAGATTTTGAACACATGATACTATTGGCCTACACTCCACAAGGATGTAGGAAAATATACAAGGAAATGTGATAGGTGCCAAAGAATGGGCCGACTAACCAAATAAGATGAGATGCCGCTCTACCCCCAAGTAGTAGTCACTCCCTTTGAAAAATAGGGATTGGATTTCGTGGGAACCATTGATCCCCCATCAAATGGTAAGTCTTATATCTTGGAATGCATTGATTATGTAACTAAATGGGTAGAATTCAAGGCCATGAAGCATACAAGAGATAACAAGGTTGTAGAATTTCTTTATGAAGAAATTTTCACACGATATGGAGTGCCAAGAGAAATAGGAACTGATCAAGGAGCTCAATTTACCTCAACACTTGTTACAACACTAGTCAATGAATATAACATAAGTCACAAAAATTCTACTCCTTATCATCCTTAGGCCAATGGACAAGTTGAGGTGATCAACAAAGAAATTGAAGCCATTCTAACCAAAACAGTGGCTATTCATAGAAAGGATTGGCAAACATATTATCAGAAGCAGTTTGGGCCAACAAAACCACCTGGAAAACTACTATAGAATTCACTCCATTTGAGCTATTGTATTGGAAGACAACTATGATGCCCATTGAATTCAAGCAAAAAACTCTTAGAACTATAGTAGACTTAGGGATGAATATTTTTGAGGCACAAAAAGAAAGACTCATGCAGCTAAGTGCTTTAGATGAGATGAGGAAGACAACCTTGCACCATAATGAAGTCATGCAGAATCAAAGAATCAAATGGCATGCCAAATTTATCAATGAGAAGAAATTTCAGCCAGGTGGCTGGGCATTGCTTTATGACTCAGGATATCAGGATAATGCAAGAAAAATGTAGAAAAGGTGGCTAGGACCATATGAAGTTGTTGAGGTATTTCCCAATGGAGTTGTTCAGCTCACCACCATTAACCCTGTTAGATTCAATTACTAGTCAATGGTCATCATCTCAGATTGTATCACAAGCCAAATTCCAAAGAAGAGTTCCTGTGGCAATTCATCCAACTTGCAACAAGCAAGCTTCCTGCAACCGAAGGTAGTGAACCTAGTGTCCCTCCTTCTGGCTAATTAAGGTATGTACTTGTCATAATAAAGACTTCTACTTTTGTAGGAGTCCATTTCTTCACCCATCCGCCCATCCATTACCACCTTTCTCTCTCTTCCATCACTTCATTCCACCTCACATCATTCCACTTCATCGTTATTGATTGCTCAATTTATTTCCTAAAAAGGTGATCGGTACTTTCTCCACTATCTTTTTAGTGTATCCTCCACAAATTCAAGTATGTGCACATTAATTTCTCTATGAATTATCTTTTTAGTGCTTTCATTTAATCATTGTACGATTAGTATGGACATTCACATAATTTTCATACCTCCCTATCAAATCACTACTGCCATCTTGCATGTGTGGACACATGTCCAAATTTAGGTTGGGGGGGAAAGGAAAGATGCAGGTACAATGCCCACATGTCATTCCATGACTTGTCTATGTCAACAAATCTATCTGAGTCGATTTAAAATTTAAAATGAGGGATGAATCACATCTATGATGTGACACTAAATTGCCGTTGCCATTTATTTTCATCATAACTCCTTTTTATTACCCCTTATTTTCCATTATTTACCTCATCATAATCTTGAATTGCAAGTGGTAAAAGCTTAAAAAATAGAGAAGGAAAATTCAGTCAACATTGGTGCAGGACAATTGCAGCTAACAAGTGCTGCAGAAAGGAATTTTTTTTCAAAACAGAATTACAAGAAAGGAATTTTGTAGAGTGATAGTGATTGTAGAAAATGGGAGGTAGACTAATTCAAAATGAGCCTTTGGTTCATGATACCTTATTGCAGGATGCACAGTGCCTACCTGAATTTAGAAACTATGTCTGGTTGGACTACTTCCTAAAGCTAGAAAAATTTGATGAAGGCATTGCACTAGAGTTCGCCTGGACATTTTCAGAGGGAAAAGCCATAGTAAAAGGACTGGAGGTTGTGGAAACTAAGAAAATAATTGCAGAAGTTATAGGGTTACCTTCTGACGGTGAGCATTACCCTTTTTCTAGAGATGCCAGGTCAACAAGGGTCATATTCACAATACATGGTGACCCTCCAATTAGTATAGACAAGCAAGGTGCCAAGAAACCTCTTTTCTCGAGCCATGGAAGCAGACAACCGTCCACATTATTAGGTACATCACTTGTGAAGGTCGATTGTCAAACCTACATTTAGTACATTTCAAGCTTTTGGGTCACATGAGGCATGGGAGAAGGATGAATGTGCCTAATGTATTATACAACCTTCTCTCCATCATGGTGGCTGAAAATCAAAAAGGTAGGGACAACTCTTTCTCACACCATTTCCTCATTAAATTGTTGGTTGAAAAATATTTGCATGATGTAGCACTCGAGATGACTTGGGAGGAATTTGTAAATGTTAATCAATTTAGACCTGAGCAGCTGCAATCTAGGGCTTTACCTCAACCACATAGGTCTAACCGGAATTTAAGCATGGATGAAGCCACCCTTGGTGCTTCAACCTCTGGTGTTGGCTCTAGTATGAATCCTCCTGCAACAAAAGGGACCATAGACATTAGTTCCTCTAAAATACGATACTCAAAAAAATAAATTTCTTCATTGGACTTTGATGATGATGTTCCACTTGAAACTCTAGTGAGAACTAGAGCATAGAAGAAGGAGGAAAAGGTAGGAAATAGAAAATCCAAAACACAACCTATGGAAAGAAAGGTGCCAGGCCCTAAGAAGAGAAAGGCTGACACTATTCATCTTGCAACCAAAGGAAAATGTGAGAGCCCTCTTAAGAAATAAAAACCAGTTGTTGATATGCCTTTGCGGGAAAACCCTAAGCATGGAAGGACATCACATAAGAGCACAAAAGACCCAATGGAGCAGGAAAATGTAAAATAAAATGATGTATTCGAAGAGGCAACAAAAGTGACCCTAGCGGATATTGCTGCCCTTGCAGAGGAAGTTGAAATTCGAAGCATGAAGAAAATCCAGAGTTCCTACAGCAAGACCAAGAATTAGATCAGGAGTTCCCATAGCAACTACAAGAACTAGAACAAGAGGCCATGTAGCAAGCAGTGGGAGAAGAAATTGTACCTCCATAGCCTGAGCTAGTAGGACAACTTGAATCTATGCAAATAGTACTATATGGGGTGCAAACATCGACAAAAATCCTAGTAGGAATTCATAATCCTCCTGATTTTTCAGTGCATACAACAACTTAGAATTTATGGAAAGAGATACAAAGGTGAGAGGAAGAATGGAAAAAGGAAAAGAAAAGATTGAGAAACGAAATTCAAGAGAGGGACAAAATTATTGAAGAAAAGAATGAGGAGATTGCCTCTCTAAAGGAGAGGGTGGGCAACATTGCAACCCTGGTGCCACAAATTTTAGAATGCAGAACCCCTCCAAGAGTTTATGCTCTACACCTGAAGGAAAAATATCTCTCTTTTAAGTTGTCAAGACATATCTCAGGTTTGAATCCCTCAATTGAGACTCCCACTAAATTTTTCAATGCTTATAGGATTGCCTCCCCTAAAATGAAGAATTTGTTATGTGAGTTTTATTTCCATAATTTTGTTGTAACTCAAGACCAAGATTAAAACTCACTGCTGTATGTTGGAGATATCCAATGAAGAGAATTCATGTCTTGGGTGCAAAATGAGATTATCTAGGGAGAGAAATATAATGCTCATAGGAAGAGGGAATCCAATATCCCTTTGGCCATTAGAGAAGAATCAAGAAACCCTATGGATATTTACAGAGAATGGAGCATAATTATTTTTAGGCCTAGTTATGGTAAGAAAATTATGCCTTGGATTGAAGCAGTTTACAATGAATATGAGGTAAAGATGACAACAAAAGAGGACACTATGAAAGGATATCTATCACAGAGATAAAACACTTTGGCTGAGGAGCTGAAACAGGTTGAACCTCATTCCCTCCAAAAATATCATGCAACAGTAAAGAGGATTGAAAGGTACATTCATCTTGGGAGAGAAAAGGGTTGAGAGTGGCTTCCCTTGACTTTTTAGCCACCTATCCTCTTGTGGCTTGTTCCAAATTTCAGATTCTATTGCTATGACATTGGTGAAGAAAAACAAAGATGGAAAAGACTTGACAGATTGAGAGGATTCTACTAGGCCCTGACTCGTGCTCAATAGACACTGATACTGGATAGTTATCAGTTGCAAATTTTAGAGCTTTGACCAGGAAGAAAAGTAGTTCTTCCCCTGCTGGAGGACCAACAAAATGTTAAGTTGGGGGAGTGATAAGCCTAGTTTTTGGTCTGAATTTGGGTAGAATCTATAGTTTATTTGTTGAATTTGATATGGACTTTGATATTAAATATTGATATTTCTATATAATTTCCCTCAAACCATAGACATTGGGTTTAATTCCATTTCTGCCAGTTTCAATGACATTAGCCTATTATGTGGACTATCTATATTAATTTTGCATGTGGTTAATGAATTTTCTTTAAGGTGATTATAGATGTGAAATTAATATGCGTACTAACATTGCCATGCAGACATACTTGAGGATACTAAATTGAGGAATGCAGCCGCTAGCTGGTCATGTAGAGGAATCATTTGAAGGTCAACTAAATGATGACGAAAAAGATTCCCCATGTCAGCCATATGTAACTGCCTTAAATTGATCTTTCAAGATGTTGAGAAGTTGTGAGTGTTACTGCAATGTTGAGTCTATGTTTGGACATGCATGTCTGATCAGATTCCCTACACGTGTAACTGCCTTTCCATTCTTTTCTCTATTTTCCCTAAATAGCATCCTCTCAGTTAGTGGGAGTTGACTGTCTTGTTTAGTCGATAGCATAAATAAGGTTCAGATATTCCTTCTTTAGGAGGTTACCGAGTTGCTGAGTTATTGATGTTGTATTTGATAATATACTAGAATTTCCAAACATGCTACTCTTTTGTATTTGTATTTCCCAATGAATAAGATGAAGTTCTGAGTTGATAATTTGAGTTTACATTAGTTTTAGAGGATACTCATCCAAGGGGGCCCACTTGGTGAGTAATATGTCCTTTAGTTTAGTTAGATTAGTTATTAGTTTTTGTTTAGTACTTAGTTCAGAATCTGGCATTGACTATTCCTACAACCACTAGAATTCCAATTTGTGACTATTCCTGCAACCAAAGTAGATAGAGTAGTTTCTTGTTTTTTGTTCATATTTTCATTCCTATCATGCATGTTCAACTTAGTTTAATTATTGAGTGATGTTCAACATTTACTTTGTTCCTTTCCATGCAATTTACTTTTAGTATATTGAATCTTTCTTAGCTGTAGAATGAAGATGAATACTTTGAAGTTCCTAGTGCACATACTGTGCTGACCCATTTCAAGTTCACATCCCTAGGTTGACAATTTAAATTGACCTTCATGATGATTAAAATGGCTATTCAGGTTAGATGTCCAATCTCTAAATCATGGCTATAAAGGCTTAGTTATTAAAATAATTGTAGGAGGCCAACAAGTATCATCGGTAGGAAGGTTGTTAATGGTAAAATTAGTGCTATCATCAATTCCAATATACTCAATGTCATGTTTGAAACTACCAAAAGCAGTAGAGGAGGCCCTAATTCAATTTTTTTGGAAATTATTTTGGAGTGGTATAGGGGAGCAGAACAAATTTCCTTTGATAGCTTGGGAAAAAATTTGCACACCAAAGGAGCGGGGTGGAGTAGGACTAAAATAACTAACAATAATGAACCAAGATATGGAAGCCAAATTGGTTTGGGATATATATGCAAGAGGTGAGTAGAAATGGTTAGAGTACTAGGAAGAAAATATCTGTACTCAAATGATCCCACCCGCATGCTCACTACAATAGCACCACCAAAAGGATCTACGATATGGAATTATATTTTGGACTGCAAGGATATAGTAACCAAGCATATCACTTGGGAGATCAAAGATGGTAGAAGTGCATCATTTTGGAGTGATTCTTGGTGTGGTAAACCACCCATTGATAACACCCCAAGATTGGCAGAACTCAAGGTAGAGTCCTTACGAGTATGGGGACAAAAGGTATACAATTATGGAAAGGTAGTGATAAAAAATGGAGTCCTCAAATGGAATTGGAATGATATTTAGGAGCTCAATGCATCACAAGCCCATTAAGACTCACTGATATAAATTCTCAAGAACAAACAATTCAACCCCTCCAGTGATAGAAATTCTCAAGAACAGACAATTCAACCCCTCTAGTGATAATGGTTAACTCTTTAATTTTATATCCAAACCTCACTTTATATGTACCAGTAGCTACAACCAGATTGCAATTAGGCTTGGAACTGGGTGTGAAATGTATTAATCTGTAGGGAGATTCTCTTATTACCATTTATGCAATCTGAAGGAACAGTGCATTGAATTGGAAGTTAAACCATCTACTGCAACCCATCAAAAAACTAATAGACAAATTTTAAACCTTTCAAATAAGCCACATATACTGAGAAGGGAACAACATGGAAAATGGGCTTGCAAAATGGGCACCAAAAGAAAACACGTAAGAAAAAGTTGGGGAGATTGGAATATTCCTGAATGATGGGACATTCAAATCATAAATCAGAAAAAGGACACTGATGAAGATCTAGATAAGCCGAAGGAAAAAAGAGCACGTAATATAATAAAGGCCAAATCTAAAGTGAGAAGAAATGATAGGAAAGCAGCCATAAATAGAAGGAGAGGTTCATGACACAATAATAATTCCCAAGGTAGGGGAAATGATGGGAAATGCATGACCCCAAACAGGTAAGAAAATTCATATCGCTCAATCAAGAATGTGGATTTGAAGACAGGCTATAAATGTCATAGACATTGAGCATGTAATTATGATGGGGTAAGGTTGTCACTTGTTAAAAGCCAAAGTTAGCAATTGCTTAAGCAAAGATGAGGTCAAGCTGATTTGGCATAGTGGAGAAAGTTGTTTGAGAATTTTAAGGAATGGATACTCTACTATTTATTAATACAACAAGGCAGCAACACGAATTCCATGGTGAAGTGACAAATAAGAGACTGAAAGGAATTTTGGCCTCACTCCACCCCATGGTGCTCTAGGTGACAGAAAATTCTGGGGGGGAGTTCTTATTGGTGTATCACACATTCAAGGCAAATACAAACATTTATGCCATGTTCCTAGCGATGATACTATACATGGGAGTACCCAAAACAAGGGCTAAAAACCTGTGCTAGATGGTCTTCATTCATGCCATGTTGGGTGAAATTGATGAAGCCCTTGGCAATGTCAATGGAAAGTTGATGTCGTTACCACATAACTATTATATGTCTCTTAGAAATTCAAAAAAGGTCAAGAAGTTTCCAGTGGTCAGGTTTCTCAACCCAACGAGATTGGCGAAGTTGTGGATGAGAAGGAACAAAGCATAATGTTCCTTCTCAAGGCAGCAAAATAATGAAAACCCCTCCCTAGGGGTGGGTGCAACAGTACCTGAAAAAGAAGGACTAGCTAGGATGGTGGTAGTAGATGTTGATGAGGACTAGGAACTCAATACAGGTGAGGAATGGGTGTCGAATGATGGTAGGAATTTAGAGGCCAAGGCAAGTAGCCTAGCGCATGTCAACTATGGTCTGAACTGCCTAGTAATTGCAGACTACATGGCGTACATGAATTGAGAGGAAAAAGAGGAAGAAGAAGATGAAGAGGATGCAAATGCAGAGAAAGGAAAGGATCAGTGAAATGTCTGGTATTTTATGTTATAGATATCTAATAGTGTGAGTTAGTCAGTCATTGGAGGTTTTATAGTATTAATGATATGAGTCAATCTGTCATAGGATTTTTTTTGGTCAAAGATGGTTGGTAGTTTCTTCTGGAAGATTAGGTTGATGGGCTCATAGCCATTTTTTAATATGAAAAGGTTGGAGTAGGATTGTAAAGCCATTTTGGGTTCATGAAAAAGGTCGTATCTAGTTTCAAGAGAAGTTTGATGCTGGGGATTCACAAAAAATCATGAATACATTGTAATCTATTTTTTGAAATTTAATGTAGGGTGTTGCCCCTTAGCAACGATTTAACGAGCAAAAAAAAACTATTTAAGAATATAGGATAATAACTTAAATAAATATGATTCATTGTCAATAATATTTAGACTACTAAAAAAATAAATTTTAATTTTTGTAAGACCAATGACTACTAATTTTTTGGTAGTTACAAGATGTGTTCACAAAATATTCTATTAATCACTATGTATCTAATTTTTATATGTTTATAACAAAATAATCACAAAATTCTACTTACATATTGTAGTGTCGAAAAATGTACTCCTTTACATTTTCACACTATGTGTTGGTCCCTTAATTAATTGGACTTAATTAAGCCTCTAATTGGCCCAATTATGCATCTACAAGCCTAATTAATTGCAATTTACGAAAGAGAAATCAGTATTTAATTAATGCAATTATCATTTTTAACACCTTGAAATGAATAGGTCCTGACAATTTAGGTCAGCGCCCATTCACCCTTGTCCCCTTTAGTTGTCAAATTCAAGATTTTAATATGTTTTTGGTGGCAATTTAATGATCCAAATTCAATTTTTTAAATGTCATCTTGTAATGTTTAATTTTTGAAAAATTAGAAAATTATTTGTAAATATAGGGTCTTTTTATCAATTCAAATCCTAAATTTTTTGGAGCAACTTCACAAGAGAAAATATTATTGTCAAAGGTGTTCAAAAGCAGATTCATCAGTCATTTTTTGCAACATTCAAGATCTCAATCATCATGTCAAATTTATTTGCATCTATTCATGTTTTTGGAACTAACATTGTGATGTAGGTTTCAAGCATTCAAGTCAAGATTCGAGCATCAAGATCAACATCTAATCAAGCCACTTCATGCAAGATCAAGACCTTGGAGAGATGTGTTAGATTTCAATCATTCAAGGGTTTGTTGAGTTGCACCATAGAAAATGTTGATTCATCATTCCTTTCATGTTTCATTTCATTTCAAGGTTTAATTACCAAAATAGGGTTTGACCAAGGAAAACTCCCATTCACCAAAAATAAATAATTTTTCCCTCTTGTGTGTTTTGTAAATCTTAGGTTGAAGAAGGATTGAAGATTCATCAAAAGTGCAATTTTACAAAGTTTTCAAAGTTGTCAACATTTTTTTCAAGCGAAAGAAACTCACATACAAAATTTAATTCCAACTTTTCGGTTGTGAAAACCGGAGGAATCAAGAGTGTAGATGTAGGAGCAAAGGACTATGAAAATAGATTTTGAACCCCTGTTGCAAGACCCATTCATCCTAGGGTGAATTTGTCCTAGGAGGACACTCAACAAAGGATTTTGGTGGGTGCATGAAATCATAACCCTCTCATATTTGTTGGAACTTTTTGGATTATGTCAAATTAAGGCTTTAAATTGATGTTTCAAGTGTTACATTGCACAATTGGGTTTATTTACTATTTTCATTTTTTCTTTGAAAAGTACATTTTAGGTTGATTTACCTCTTCCTCAATCATAATGAGAACAACAAGATCTCCATTAAGATTGACTCACCTAAGGGTTGAAAGTCAATCTTTTCGTAGGGGATCTCTTTTTCCTAATGAAATAGAAGAAAGTGTAGGTGCA
Source organism: Sequoiadendron giganteum (assembly GCA_007115665.2). Taxonomy (NCBI): domain Eukaryota; kingdom Viridiplantae; phylum Streptophyta; class Pinopsida; order Cupressales; family Cupressaceae; genus Sequoiadendron; species Sequoiadendron giganteum. Next base: position 421,557,602 of record CM021103.1, on the reverse strand, counting down.
TACCCCCATTCAAAATCATCACCTACATTTTCCTCTATTTCACATATGTAACAAGATAAATGAAGAAATCATGAAATTTTAGGAGCCCATTTAAAATTATTGCAATTATGGATGTGTTTGGTGGTGTTGTCATTAATGTTGTCATTGATGTCAACACAGCTTAGTATGATTGTAGATGGTACTTGTATAGTTGAGATATTGTAGAAGTGTTTAGAGTACATGGAGCTATATTTATGAAGTTTTAGTGTTTTTTCCAAGTGCTTTTAAGAAAATTTAAGAAATAATGAAGGTAGTGTTGAGTGTGTGTTCTGAGTGTGCTCTGGTATTGTGCTCTGCATTTCTTCTATGTTGATCCTATGCCTGTGTGGATCTATGGTATTGTTCATGAGCTTCAATGGATAATATATCCTAAGTTTTAGCTTCTAAATCGATGGAGAGTGGAAGATATGTTCACTGATATGTGAATTGGTTTGATAGAACTATTTATTTGTGGGTTGGGAGAAATGTTTTTGGCTTCACACTCTTCTGGTGGTTTGTTTAAGATCTTGTGTATCTCAGAGATGATTCATACTGATGTTTTTTGTGTTTTGACAAACGTGCTTGTGATTGGGCACTCCAAAAGACTTGCTCCATAGCTCCTATGTGTTGTTGGTTGGTTCCATTGGACTATCAAAGAAAATTATGTGCATGAAGATTGTTACAGTTGCTACAGATGTACTTGAAGGTTTCTTGTAGATGGTAAAATATCTAGTGAAGCATGTTGAGTGATCCACATGTGATCATCTTGCTAAAGATGCACGTACTTCAAAGATCATTGGTGTTTTCATTAGGTTTGGCTAACTTGGTGTCTACACATTACATAAATATTTTTGCATCAAATTAAGGAAGTGTGTGATTGATCCGAGATGTTGTTTGGGTCCTAACTAAATGTGTAATTGGTCCTCTCTCATTCATATCCATCGCAGGAATGTTGAGTAGCTGACCTAATTTGAATTTGTAAATTGAAGGATGTTTAGCTGACCTTGGAGAATGCTTCTAGGGTTGAATATGGTATAAAAGAATGTCAAGATGTTGTGAATTGAAGAACAAGAAAGTGAATTGTGTGAACACATGTGAAAAGTAGAGTGTGTAAGAGAGAATCAAGGCAACAGTACTTTGATGTGTTAGATTATTGAAAGCAGTGAGCTAATGGTGTTCACAATCTTCTGATCAAGTTGTGAATGTGTGGCCCTTTGTGGTGGATCTTTATTTATCTTTCTTTTTTTATAGGCAGTGAGCCTCCTTCTAGATAGTGAGTCCTACTGTAGGCAGTGAACCTTTGTATCTGGGTAGTGAGTCCTTTGTCAGTGAGCCTTTGTATCTGGTATTGCATTATTACTATATTGTGAGCTAATCGCCATCGTGGTTTTTCCCTCATTGGGTTTTCCACGTAAATTTGGTGTCTCTAGTGTTTTCTTTTTGTTATTTGCATTTCATGTTTACACTTAATAATAGACTAAGTTAAAGTGGAATTGATTAAGATTAGAAGTAAAGAAAATTGATACAACTGATTCACCCCCCTCTTAGTTGTCTTGTGCATTTTAACAATTGGTATTAGAGCTTTGGTTCCTTGGTGAAAATATTAACCATTTGAGGTAGATTGGATGGAACACAAGTTGCAAATCCCTATTTTTGATGGAGCTGATTATAGTGACTAGAAAGACTGTATGAGAGGTTATCTGGTTTATCTTGGTTTCAAGACCTGGAAAGCTATGGAGACAAAGTATGTTGCACCATCTGTTGGTCCTTCCTCTATAGATGCGATTGTGGCTTATGAGGAGAATGAAAAGGCAAGGTATGCTATCTTCAATGCTCTATCTAAAACTAAAAGGACAAAAGTTATTTCTTTAGGCACTGCTTATGAAGTATGGGAAAAATTGAAAGACATTTATGAAGAAAATGATAGAGTAAAATTGTGAAGGAAGCTAACAGCTAAGTGAAAATTTGAGAACTTGAGAATGGAAGAGGGTGAAGATATTGAAAGTTACTATCATAGAGTTGAACTTGTAGCAAATGAGATCAAGAATCAAGGTGGTACCATGTCAGATGAAGATATAATTGAGAAGATCTCGACAAACCTACCAAAGAATTACAATGACAAGGTCTCTTCTATTGAAGAGTCATATGATCCAAAGGTATTTACTAAGGAGCACCTATTTGGTATCTTGAATGCATTTGAGATGAGAAAAATTGCAAGAGATAAGGAGAAAACTAAAACAACCTTTAAAGAAATGAAGATAGGAGATGACTTGGATGATGATAGTTCAGAAGAGTTGGAAGCAAACTTCACAAGGAAATTGAAGAAAGGTACTAGTAAATACAAAGGTATGTTTCCCTTTAAGTGTTTCAGTTGTGGAAATATTGGTCATTATTCCTCAAGATGTCCTAATAGAGCTACACAAAGAATAATAATAATAATAATAATCACAGAGACAAGAAGGATAGGAAGTTCAAGAAATTATATTATGTCAAAGAAGATGCAAGAATTTCTGATGATGAGTCTAATTTTGAGGAGGATAAAGATGAATGTTTATTTTTATCCCTAAAAAGTAAAGCTGTATCTACTAACCATGGAATATGTGCAAAGGAATCTGGTCCGAAGAGCAAGAAAGATGAAATGGAAGGTAGTCTGGTAACTAATTTTCATGCTAGACAGGATGAAGAATTTTGGGTAATTGATAGTGGGTGTTCAAATCATATGGCTGGAGATAAGAGTAAGTTCGCTAAACTTGAAAAGTATGATGGAGGAATAGTTATGTTTGGAGATGATTCTGGTGCTAAGATTGTTGGTAAAGGAACAATTAGTTTTGATGGAAAACATAGTATTGACGATGTCTATTATGTTAAGGGTTTAAGGCATAATATTTTAAGTGTTGGAAAAATGTGTAGCAAAGGATTTAAGCTTGTGTTTCAGGATAACACCTGTGAGATCATAAAAGGATTCAGAACTGTGGTAGCAATAGGAAGAAGAACTCATGGAAACATCTATTAGCTTAAGAGTGATGATGGTCAGTGTTTTGTTTCACAGATTAATGAAAGTTGGCTATGGCACCAAAGGATGGTAATGTAAATTTAGACAATATGATTAGGATCAGTTCTAAGGAAGTTGTCAGAGATCTACCTAGAATCACAAAGCCTTCAAATTCAATTTGCAAAAGTTTTCAGTTGGGAAAAAAAACAAGAAGCGATTTTAAAGGAAAGGAAAAATCTACTAGAATGTTGGAATTGATTCATACAGACCTTCGTGGTCCTACAAGAATAGGAAACCTTAATGGTGATAGGTATTTTTTTCTCTTGATTGATGATTGCTCTAGGATGACATGGGTTACTTTTCTTAGAGAGAAATCTTGGGCTCTTGATAGATTCAAGGTATTCAAAGCAAGAGTTTAAGGTTTGATAGAGGTGGAAAATTCACTTCTGGTGAGTTTAATGCATTTTGTGATGAACATGGCATAAAGAGACATTATTCTGCCCCTAGAACCCCTCAGCAAAATGGAGTTGTGGAAAGGAAGAACTAGACTATTCAAGGGGCTTCCTGAACTATGATGAAAGAAGCAAATGTTCCTGATGTGTATTGGAGAGAAGCAATCCACACTGTTGTTTACATTCTTAACAGAGTTCAGATCAGAGGTAACAACACTAAGACTCCTTATGAGTTATGGACTGGTAAGATTCCTACTATTAAATACTTTAAAGTGTTTGGAAGCATATGTTACATTAAAAGAGATGATGAGAATCTTGGAAAGTTTGATGCTAGATGTGATGAAGGAATTTTTCTTGGATATTCAAATAACAACAAGGCATATAGATGCTTTAATAAAATACTGAGGAAAATATTTGAAAGTGCTAATGTCAAAGTTGATGAAGCTATGTATATACCGGTAGAAATAAGTGAATTTGAACCAGATGATCCTATATGTGGGAAAGTTTAAGAAGAAGAAAAGGAAGAGAAAGAAAAAAGTGATGAAGAGGAGATTCTGGAGCCTACACCTAAGAATCTTAAATATGTATAGAGAAATTATCCAGAGGAATAGATAATTGGAGACATAAGTGAAGGTGTAAAGACAAGAAGAAAAGTGGTTGAGGTAAAGTTATCTTTACTTTCTAATATTGAACCTAAGATTGTGAGTGAAGCATGCAATGATGAGAGCTGGGTTAGAGAAATGAAAGAGGAACTACAACAGATAGAGAAGAATGAGACATGGGAACTAGTCCCTATACCTGTAAACAAGAATGTAACTGGTTCAAAATGGGTATTTAGGAATAAGATGAATGAAGATGGTGAAGTAGTAAGGAATAAAGCAAGACTTGTATGCAAAGGTTATTCATAGGTTGAAGGAACAAATTTTGAAAAGACATTTGCACTAGTTGCAAGAATGGAGGGCATTGAAATCTTCTTGGATTTTTCAACTCATAAAGACTTCAAAGTGTACTAGATGGATGTCAAGTCTACATTTTTGAATGGAGAATTGGAAGAAGTATATATGGAGCAATCGAAAGGATTTCAGCTATCAGAAAAATCAGACATGGTGTACAAGTTAAAAAAGGAACTATATGGACTTAAATAGGCTCCCAGAGCTTGGTATGAAAGGTTGGATAGATACTTGACACTACAAGGATTCAACAAAGGGTCTGCAGACATCAATCTTTACTTCAAAGTTGAGAAAAATAAAATGTTGATAGTTGTGGTATATGTTGATGAAATTATCTTTGGTGGAAATGAAGGTGTATAAGAAATTTATAGAGGAGATTCAAAAAGATTTTGAAATGTCTATGATTGGTGAGTTGAATTTTGTCCTTAGACTTCAAGTAAATTAGACTGATAAAGGGATATTCATTTCACAATCTAAGTATGTTAAGGAATTATTGAAGAAGTTTGGAATGGATGAATCCAAATAGGTCTGTACCCCTATGGTAACCAGATGTAAGTTGAGCAAGGATGATGGATCTTCTAAAGTTGATCAGAGCATGTACAAATCTATGATTGGTGGACTATCGTATCTTACTGCTACTAGAACAAATATCATGCATGCAGTATGTTTAGTTGCAAGATTTTAAGAAGAACCTAAGGAAGCACATGTTACAACTGTTAAGAGTATATTCAGATATATTAGTGGAACTCCAAATTATGGGCTATGGTATTTGAAGGATAATGATTTCACATTGAATGCCTACATTGATACAAATTGACTTGGTTGTGTAGATGATTGGAAGAGTATAAGTGGTGGTGCATTCTTCCTTGGAGGAAGATTGGTTTCATGGTTGAGTAAGAAATAGGATTTAGTTTCTTCATCCATTGTAGAAGTTGAGTATATTGCAGCAACATCCTGCTGTACACAAGTACTTTGGATGAAGCAAACCTTGAAGGACATAGGTGTGATGTGTTATGATCCTATCTCTATCTTTGTGACAATACAAGTGCTATAAAAATTTCTAAGAATCCGGTGATACATTCTAGGACAAAGAACATATCTATCAGATATCACTTCTTGAGGGAGAAGGTGTTGCAAAATGAAGTTAGAATTGAATATGTACCTACCAAAGAACAAATTGCTGACATATTCACTAAGGCCCTTCATAAGGATACTTTTTAGTATCTCAGGGGGGAAGTTAGGGGTTAGTGCCCACCTTCCTTGAACTAGGTGCACATGGAGGTGCATCAGTCTAGTAGATTCACATATTCTCTTGATCTTGACTAATGATTGTGGTGTATTCCTCAGGGGGAGTAAAGAGGTGCATTGTTGCAGTATGTGATGTGGGCGCACTCCTAAGGGGGAGTGACTAGAGCTTTATTGGCAAGTCTTTTCATGCAAAAATTTCCTTTGCCATTGATATCAAAGGGGGAGATAAAGTCATGTGAAAAAGTTGAAAAAGGAGAGAGAGTCTTATAAGGAGAAGAGAGAAGAAGAAGCATGAGATTGTGTAGGTTGTCTTTGATGGTTTTTCACATCATGTGTTGCCATCAATGACAAAGGGGGAGATTTTTTCAAGTATGGATGTTCTTGGTGGTGTTGTCATTGATGTCAACATAGTGCAGTATGATTGTTTATGGTACTCGTATAGTTGAGATATTGTAGAAGTGTTTAGAGTACATGGAGCTATATTTATGAAGTTTTAGTTGTGTTTTTGCCAAGTGCTTTTGAGAAAATTTAAGAAATAATGAAGGCAATGTTGAGTGTGTGTTCTAAGTGTGATCAGATGGTATTGTGCTCTGCATTTCTTTCATGTGGATATGTGGTATTGTTCATGAGATTCAATGGATAATATATCCTAAGTTTTATCTTTTGGATTGATGGAGAGTGGAAGATATGTTCACCGGTATGTGAACTGGTTTGATAGAACTATTTGTTTGTGGGTTGGGAGAAATGTTTTTGGCTCCATAGTCTTCTAACGGTTTGTTTCAAATCTTACAGATTTGGGAGATGACTCATACTGATGTTTTCTATGTTCTAACAAATGTGCTTGTGATTGGGTGCTCTAGAAGACTTGATTGAGAGCTCGTGTGTGTTGTTGGTTGGTCCGGTTGGACTGTTGAAGAACATTCTATGCATGAAGATTGTTGCAGTTGTTGTGCATGTACTTGAAGGTTTCTTAGAGATGGTAAAATGTTCGGTGAAGTGTGTTGGGTGATCCACGTGTGATTATCTTGCTGGAGATGCACATACTTCAAAGATCATTGGTGTTTTCATTTGGTTTGTCCGACCTGGTGTCTACACATTACATAAAGATTTTTGCATCAAATTAAGGAAGCGTGTGATTGATCAAGATGTTGTTTTGGCCCTAATTAAAGTGTAATTGGTCCTCTCTCATTCTTATCCACTGCAGGAATGTTGAGTAGCCAACCTAATTTGAATTTGTAAATTGAAGGATGTTTAGCCGACCTTGGAGAATGCTTCTAGGGTTGAATATGGTATAAAATCAAGTCAAGATGTTGTGAATTGAAGGACAAGAAAGTGAAGTGTGCGAAAAAGTGAGAAAAGAAGAGTGTATAAGAGAAAATCAAGGCAACAATACTTTGATGTATTAGATTCTTGAAAGCAGTGAGTTGATGGTGTCTACAATATTCTGATCAAGCTACGAATGTGTGGAACCCTTTGTGGTGGATCTTTATTTTTCTTTCTTTTTCTATAGGCAATGAGCCTCCTTCTAGAAAGTGAGTCCTACTATAGGCAGTGAACCTTTGTATCTGGTATTGCATTATTACTATATTGTGATCTAATCCTCACCGTGGTTTTTCCCTCATTGGGTTTTCCATGTAAATCTAGTGTCTCTGGTGTTTGCTTTATGTTATTTTCATTTCATGTTTACACTTAATAACAAACTGAGTTAAGGTGGAATTGATTAAGGTTAGAAGTAAAGAAATTTGATACAACTGATTCACCCCCCTTCTCAGTTGTCTTGTGTATTTCAACAAAAATGTAATGTTACCTACTTCAATAATTTATTAAGTTATTGAAAGATTAAATAATCAATAATATAGAAAAAGTGAGGGATAAATGTTTAATGTAAACTTTTAACATTCTAATTTAATGTAATTATTTATAAAAGATAAAAAAAACATATATTTAAAAGGTGTATCACCAAGATTCTTGAGTCTTATAATTTTTTTGAATTTTTGTCTTTCTTACAATAAGTAGACTAATTTGTTAGCAGATTTTTATACTTGTGGAATTTTACTTTGCTTTCAATATAAGAAATTAGAAGTTACTCTACATTAGTTTCTATACAATTTGTTTAACAAAATATCTCATAAAAAATCAACCTAAATGAGAACATATATTACATAACATTCTAATATTTTCAATTCTCAATGTAACATTTCAAATATTATGTATCAAAATTCAGTACTTCAAAAACTAAATTTTAAAAAAAAAATTACATTTATGGTGTATATTTATATAAATGTACTAATGAACACAACATGAATCTTATAATTTAATAAATTTTTGTTTCAACCCTTAAAAATTGTACATAATTTGGAGGGTATTAATTTTTATATGTTACCAATTTATAAATAACACAAAATTCTAAATATAAATTTACATTTCATTTGTTATATACTTGCTTACACCAACCCTTGTGTGTAAGTAATAATATACCTACATGCATTTAACACACCAAAAAGTTAAGAAACACACTAACCAAAAAAACTGTCATCAAATGTTGTTATAGTCATGTAAACCCTAGCCATGTCTGGTGTGGCTAACTTCTCTCGCTCTATAGATTTTGATGAGGAGGAAGGTGATGAGGCTATTTCTTTGTGGGTGGAGGAAGGTGGATCTCCTTTTTCTCCGTCTATCTTTGGTTGCTCTCCTTCTAATGAGGATGATGTTGAGGTTTGTGTGGACAATCTGAAAGAAGAGGAAGATGAGGTTGAGGATGGGTAAATCCAAATTGATTTTCTTGATTCCATTCTTGATGAGTCAACTACTTGGCTTAGGATATCTCTTGTTGGGATATTTTATGGTAATCATCCAATATTGATTCTGTCAAAAGATAGAATCTTTGAGTTTAAAAACTAAGAGGCCAAGTTGAGGTAACAACAATGTTGAATGATTTTTTATTTTTTTATTTTCCTATTAGGAGGATTGCTCTAGGATCCTTCTTGATGGCCCTTGGTTTATGGGAATGAATGGACTTTATCTTCAAAACTGGTCTCTCAATTTTAACACAATGAAGGATACTTTCAAGTTTCACATTTGGGTTCATTTTTCAAGTCTGCCCTTGGAGTATTGGAATGAAAAGATGCTCATGATTATTTCCAATTCTTTTGTGCAATATTGTGTTACTGATAAGATTACCAAATTCATGAATGATTTGTTACTTGCTAGATTTTGTGTGTTTGTGGAGAAAAAATAGGAACTCCCCATTTAGATTACCCTATGTTCAAAATTTGGAAATTGGGTGGAACAAATTGAATATGAAGACTCCAATTATTTCTCATTCTTGTGGTAAAGTGGGTCATGATTCCACTTCTTAATTGAGAAATAAGAACATGAATTTGTTTTGAAGAAAAATGATCAAATACCATCTTCTAGGGAGGAGTCCATTACTTCCTTTGAGGAGGTTCAAAAAGAAGATTTTAAATAAAAATCCCATATAAATTGTTCGATGATAGAATCCTCTTTTAAAGCTTCGAGGTTGGAAGAAGGATCTACCAATGGTCTTATCACTTCCTCTTGCCTCAAGAATTTTAGATTTCGGGAGAAGGATCCTTGTACTAAGATAAAACACAAATCTTTTGAACAATTTTTTAAACCACCTTGATTTTGGGTTGGTAGGTTGGTTTCTATTAGGTTTTTCCATGCTTTGTCTTTTGTAGTTTCTTGTTGTTCCTCTTGGTTGTTCTTTGGAATTTGGTTTTACTTCTTTCTCTATCTTTCTCTTTGTTCAAAAATATGGACCCTTTAAAAACTCTTGATGAGAGCCAATTATATCCCATTTTATGCCACATTTTAGCCTATTTCATACACCTTCATACACATTCTCACATTCCATTTCCATTCCATATCATACCATTTTACCATTTTTTGTTGCATATGGTTTAATATACATAGGTAATATTTAATTTACTTTTTAGATAAAATATGTGAATAATAAATAGATTGTATTTACTAATATTCACTTCCATTATGTTAAGAAAATATATCATGCAATGTGTTGATTGAAGAAGAAAAATAATGCAATACAAATAAAACAATATATCATGCAAGCGTATTTAATTATTTTCTCATAAAATACTTTGGTTATTTAGTTATAACCAATTAATGTTTAATTTTATGGAGGAGAATGTCCTCACGTGAAAAATAATATTCTATTGTAAACATGAGCTATTTACGCTCCTACATTTTAGGGTGAGCTATTTAAACTCCTATTTAATATCCTACATTTTAGGGTGAGCTATTTAAGCTCCTATATTTTAGGGTGAGCTATTTAAGTTCGTACATAGTAACCTGGCATGAAAATAGGAAATAGCTTGCACATATTTATTGTATAAATATGAGCTAAGTGAGAAGAAAGATGAATATAGATTTTGTATTATTTTTTATAAATGAAACAATATTCTTATGTGATTAAACTAGCATAAAGAAAGAAATAACATTTCAGCACCAAGCACCTACTTCTTGGAATGCTTGGTAATTTTTGTAGTTTTTATAGTGTGTATTTTTATTTATGGGGCATGTTTATTTCTCTTTAAGCAATGTGTTCAATTTCATTGCAACAACATGTTTATTTCTTTTATTATTTGAATCTATTCATTATTTACTATTAATTGCTTATGATTTAATTTTGGGATCTAATGATTATCTTTGTTAATGGTTGTTCATATTACTTTTACAGCTATGCATTTAATTTCCATAATTATTACTGATGTTATTCATGTTGCAAGAAGCAAAAATAAAAATATTGATATGATTTTCACTTAGGTAGTTCTTATGATTTTTAGGTGCATTTCATAAACATTCACCTCACTACCTACAACCCTTGTGCATATAGCCACGATACCTTTTGCAAGTTTAGGATCCCCGGATTGACACTTAGACCGAGCTGAATCTAGTTTATTAATTCTTTACCCTAGTTTTGACCTATCAACTCTACTTACCTAATAAAAAATATAAAAAAATATTCATCTTATAAAATTCAATTGGTAATATAATTTTTAACACATTATATTAATTCCATCCCAAAATCCATTATATTATAACATATATTTTATTATAGCCAAGAAGATTATGTATTATAATATCTATATACTCTAGTGCTATTTATGATTTACTTTTTGGACCTTTACTTGGTTGAATGGAACAACTTATATGTTCTTTTACATTAGTTTGCCTATAGTTTTTAACAAAATGTTTTTATAAAAGAAATCTAAATTTTTATGTGTTATATAATATTCTAATCTTTTTTCTTCTAAATAGAATATTTTAAATATTATGTATCAAATTCAGTAATCTAGAAGAAAAAATTCTTTCATAAGTTGCTTTTATGATTTTAAATTACATAAATTTCTTGTTGTAGCTTTTTTTGTGTTATTTCATCTAATTTTTTTAACCACTAGATATCATTTATCAACAAATTAAACCACTATTAAAAAAAAAAGACTATACAAACCCCTCTATCTTATATAAAATATATTTTGTGAACATTTAATATCTTAAAAACCAAAAAATCATTACCTCTCACATAATTCTTAATAACAAAAGATATATCAATAAATAATTATTTATACCTACTTATTATAATAATTTTATTTTTTAAATATATTATTTCCTTTCATTCAAATTCATTTTTTTCTACTTCATATAGAAACAGTCTAACATTCGAGAACGAGACTAACTAGACAAAACGATAAAAATATATCAAACTAGACTTGACATGATATAAAAAATGATATGAAAGAAACCCAAGGACTTTTATCACTAAAACTATTATTTAAGGTCTTATAAGAGAAATATTTGAGATGATAATCTTTTACCAAAGTATTATACAACTGTATCATATCAAAACAGTGCGTTTAAAAGGCATGCCATGGATTATGCTTTTAACATAGAAAATTCAAATGTTAACCAACACATAAATCATGTTACCCACATAAATAAATAGGAAAGAGCAGCACATAAATCATGTTAACTGCATAGGTTATCATGTTGATTAGATATGCCAACTTCTTAATTTGTCCATCAAGAATAATACAACATCTTTCATATTGTCAAGTGTATTCAATTTATAAGCTACTGATTGGTGAGAGATTAAAATGTTTAGTGAGTCAACCAATTAAGTGGCCTGTTTGTCAATATTTTGAAAGTTTAAAACATATTTTATTGGATTATTCTGTGGCAAAAAATAAATGGAATGTTATTTTTATTCATTTCTCTGTCATTTTTGATCATTCATTGAATTGGAAGGAAGATGTTTTAGGTGTTGGCATGCATAATAATATTGTGGCTAATTCTATTAGACACTTTGTTTTACTTAATATCTAGAAAGAAAGATGTTTATCAGTGTTTCCAAATCAATCTGTTCATCAAAAGTAAAAAATTATTAAGTTTTACTTTGATGTGTTGTTTCAAATTACCTCTCTTTATTTTCAGCTACAGGGTGTCTCTAAAAAAAGGTCAACATCAAAAATCAATTGGACAAGGTTAAACTTCACATTCTCTAGAATCATAAGGAAGAGATGTTTTGCTCCAGACACTCCATAGATTGTTCAAATTTAGATTGTAATCTTTGTTGTTTTGTTTGTTGATATTGTCATGTCTAGTCTTGTTTTGTTGTTGGCAACTAGTCATGAGTGCTATCTTGTTTAGTGCTAGCTCTTTGTAAACATGTTTTGCTGTTTGACAATTGTTTATTTCTATTCTTGACAATCTTTTGATTGTCCTTATTTATTGTAACTTATTTTGCCTTGTACACTACAAAAAAAAAGTGTATTCAATTTATAAAATTAAAAATGGAAAGAATCCTTAAGAGACATTGAACCAAAAGGAAAGTAGATTTTGTCTCTTTGAATACATTTTTAATTGTGGTTAAAATCATAGAGAATATTGATAGATGCTTTCCATTAAGTTCTATTAAATTAAATTTGACAAAGAATTTTTAAGATTCATTTTTGTCAAATCTTAAAAT